>CABFOW010001563.1:70502-140721 GCA_902141385.1 Timema californicum
TTTTTTCTTAAAAATTTATCCCAAACTAATCTAGAAATTCCCTAATAGAAGGGCGTTGTAGGCCTGGTATTATATTTAGTCCGATAGTCCATGCTTAGAAATTAACGCAACCTTTGCTTTTGGCAAACCGGAAATATTACATATCTCCAGGTGGTACCGTTGACTTTTGACAGAAAAATAAATATTCATTTTCTATTGACACACATTTCTGAGGTAAAATAATAATGAAATTATTAATATTGAAGAATTAACTAAATGTGACGTGAGTAAAACGCAAAAAAAGTTTTTAATAATTAAATAATTTTTAATATACTAAGAGTACTAACTATTAAATCTGCAGACCATGGAATACATAAAATGCAATTACACTGAAATAGTCTATAATTACATTATGTCCAGTATTATTATATTATTAGTTATTAATTTGTGGTACTATAATCCACTCAGTATATAATATACTGTATAGTTTAATAGTTTCTATAGTATTTATAATTAATATGCTAATAACAAAACTCATGGTACTCACCATGATTGCTAAAAGTTTGTCTCTAAATAAAATTATCCATGTATGATAAATATATATATGTAAGATTCATAATCATTCACTGTGGACCTAGCTTCTAAGGACCCCAAGCTCTACTAGGCACAGGGCCTCCAAAAGTGTTAATCCGGGCCTGTCCCTACCATAATAGTGTATACATGACGTTAGCCTGTAAGGGGAATAAGACGAAGAATATGGAGCTGATCCATTGTTCAATGCTGAGTGACTTAAAAAATTGATAATATCCCTAAATTTTTCCGGTGAAAATTTTCTCTCTTGTAATCCCAGAGGAAGCGGATGTACTCGTAAAGGATTTGTTTCTCTATATTAACATATCCGGTCTACAGAAGGCCAGACCCTGAAGACACAATCAACCACCAAGAACTGTAGTGAGTATATAAATTATAGTAGAAAACTGCAATAGATTGTATTGCTTTAAAAAAAACTCATTTGCTAATAATGTTTATAATGTTAACTTTCTTAGAAGGAATCAAACTGAAGTGGTAACTTTAAAAATTGACTATATTTTAAGCACATTCACATCATTAAAATAGTCGAAAAAAATTACGAGAAAGAAGTTAAGTAGAACGTTCTAAAATGGCCGATTTTCCATCTCCAATTTCTTATTACGGCCCATCCACCGCTTCATATTTATTTAGCCAATTCCCCTCCCCACCACTACTTCCTCCAAGTACTGGATCCTGAGTCACGTCTGCCAACTGAACTGAACCCGCATTTCCCTGGGCGACTCATCTCCCGCCCTCTCCTGTATTGAGGTCGAACTTTCAATCATCTTCCGCACGAACTGTCTCTCGATATTGGGGTCCGTATCGGGGTTCAATGCTAGGCGAGCCCAGCTTCCCTCTCATCGATAACTTTGACTCTCAGGTGAACACGGAGGAAGTTCTTATCAGGAAAAAATGAAGGGGTGTGGACTTATACATAGTGCACCTCGTCTTATTTCCCACTCGTGCTCTCCGAATCTGTTCTCTAATGGCGTAGGTAAGATAAATTTTACAATATGACGTACAGCAGAAGGTTCACTGCATTTATTCTTATCTATTCTTAAATTATTTATTGTGAAACAATGCCAAAAGTAATCTGCAACAAAATATTCTCAACATAACTCGCGCCATTGTCAGCAACTTTCAAATATAGACTAGAATTATTTCTTTGTAATCGAATTCTTTTGTCTGTAAAGTATGTACTTTCAAGTAGATTGCCTTTAATGGCGTTGTAAAGAATTAAGCATTACCACCCGTCATGCATTCTCCGCTATCTTTCTTTCTATCCCGGGGCATATTGAAGCCACTTAGCACACAAAGTATTCCTTTGTCAGCAAGTGTTGAAGACAGTTTTTTTAATGGTGTAGTGTATCTATTTTTTTTTGTTACGTGACATTGATAGTAGTATACTGTAACCTCGTTCTTCTTTTTTTTTCTCTTCTTAACTTGGATGTAATAACTCGCGCTTTTCTTTTCTGCGCCACGTCTTATTACTAGTTTGGGCTTTCCAAATATTTACACTACTAAGGTAGGGACCAGTAAGGTAGAATTTAGAGGACATATAGGCTTACTCTCATTTGTGAGAAGGGAGAGTGGAAAACTATATAGGAAAAACCACTCTTAGTAGGCCTACATCCCTACATCCGCCGGGATTTGTATTCTGGTCTATCTGGCACTAGGATTGTGTTATCGAAAGATAAGTATTTATACTTAGCTCTTTCCAAGTATCAAGAGAAAATTATCGATTGCATACACATATCAAAATAATGTATCGATAGCAGTATGTATCGGTATTGAAAGAATAAGCAGAACATTTTAAACGAAGATAATGTTTTTCCTTTATCTATTTATTTTCTTTTAATACAGCAAGCTCTCTTATAACGCGATCCAGAAAAACTATCGAGTTATCGAAAGATCGTTTTATAGAGAATATTCATTAAATGAGAAAATATAGGTTAGGGGGTAGTAGATACCGACCAGATTGATGAAAAATCACTTTCCGTTTATATCTCGACCTATTTTATATTTCATTTTTGTTGTGTAGGGTCTGCATCATATTGTGTTATTTTTAAAAAAAAGTCAAAATTCAACTAATAAACATTCAAATACCAAAATAATACCTTAATCACATAAGGTAGAATTATCTATAAAGAGGAAAACAATGGTGTTTATTGCAATCGAGCTGGAAACAGACTGAGGCGATAAGAGCAGGCGCTATTTATTATAATACCAGTGGCGGAGAAACAAGACTCTAGCGCGGGGAATCACAATGGTTCGTTATCGAAAAATGATCCCCATTTCGTTGATCTTTTTGTATCCAAATCATGAAGTAAAAATATGCGTTATAGAATAACTCCCTGTAGTTAGAATATTTGTCCTCTGACCGTCCCCTTTCACCTACCACTACAGTGCCCCCCTCTGACCTTGCTACCACATTGGACCCAAACACCGCCACAATTGTGAAATCATTTATATACAGACCCTTCCTTCAGAAACATGGGGAATTTGAAGAATATCGAAGTGAGATCTTTAAAAAATAAATTTTTAAAATCATAAATAAAAAGACTAACTGAACTTTTGCTTATTATTAATTAGTATTTTTTAAATTACAGATAAATCAATGGTGTTTAGTATTAAGTGTATGGTTTTCAAATTACGGACAACAAATTGTGTTTAATATTAAGTGTTTCTTAGTTTATACAAGCATATTAATACAAACTATATGTAGATTTGTAATTGTACTGTACTATTTTTTTCTTCTCTACCATTTATTTTGTTTTTTGAATCTATCTTTTTATCAAATTATTGAAACTTTAAAAAAATAGCTCATCACCTCATTTCATCTGGTTCGCCATATTAATGTATGAATATAACGCAGCCCTTTAGAAGCTCTTGTTTGTAAAGCGTTTTTAAGTGAACCATATACATCACTTCCACAAAAAAGATACATCCAAATGATTATTTTCATAAGTTCATGTTTCATTAACGTAGAAACGGTTAAAAGAAAAAAAAAGTTAAAAGCGAATGATTTGTTGCTAAAGTTTTGACTGCAAAAAGTGACAACAGCTCAACAGGGTTTTGCAGATCATATGGTTTGGCGAATGGATACACAAGAGTAGATCTGGTAACATTTGCAAGTTGTCATTTACCACTAATTCCACGCTGTAAATACCGTAGTTACTTTTTTACATCCATTACTGTTTCCAGTATTTGGCCTGGGTCAGTTTTTTTAAAATTCCATTACCACTTATTAGGACTGACGTAGCTTCATATGCCTTATAATCTAACTTAAGACTAGGACAAGCACAACATCCAGTTCCCGGCTGTTAATTTATCAACATGAAAGGGTAAGCCCATGTTTTAATCAATGATACATTTTTGGCCATGTCGGGAATCGAACCTAGGACCCTCAAGCTCAGTAGGCAGATACGCTACTGTCTAAGATAAGGTGTCGGACCAAATACCGCAGATACTAAATGTGGTAACTATACAAAATACTTGCTAAATTAACTATCAGACTTTGAAAATTTGGTACCCCTTTATATATTTAAATCAATTTTGTTTCAATTAAATTGGGGATTTTTTTTAAAATAATTAAGACAGTGATAATTGGACATGGTTTTAAATTCAAAAATTGTTTTATTTTCCTTCTTAGTAAGTCGTGAAAACAGCTATTCTGAATATTATTTTTTTAAGGGTAGGGAATTGTAGGGTGCATTGGGAATAAGTTTATTTATGGAACAAAATAAGTTTGAAAAGCCACTGTCTTAGATCATTCTATCGCTGAGACGGGCTCGTGCGAAGTTATCAAACGTGTACTGGAAGTAATCATAATCATGGACTCAATACGTGCACAATAACTTTCATACGTCCCGAATAGGGGATTGCTAAATTTCCATAGATAAGAATAGTTGTGAAATTTGGTGTGCGCTTTCTAAACATAGATATCTAGCCACCTGACTTACAAACCCACAATTAACACCCTACACTATCAACATGAACACATAGCAACCAGGACGCGAACATAAACAGGAAATGACTTACAAACTAACTCTTCCAAGGAGAATAACACTAAACACAATACTAACACCGGGAATGGTAATATCTGGGTACCAGGACAAGCCCATACACAATAATAGTCTCACAAACTAACTTAACCTAGGACAGCAACACTCAACATTAGTATTGGAAATTGTAATATCTGGATAGCAACTAGTAGGATCAACCCATACACAGGAACGTAGACTTACAAACTAACTTAACTAAGACAGCAACATTTATCACCCAACAATAAAACAGCTACACTTAACATACAATTTTACCTTTCCATTTTCTACCCCATTAGTGTAAATATTTGGATATCCCAGTAGTAAGATGCTCCTGTATCAAGAGAAGGATCGTTTGTGTTGTATGCGTTGTGTTCAGAAAGCACAAAAGTGAGAGGAGTTTAATTTTTTTTTAAAGGACTGGCAACCTGACATTAGTGCGTCACCATTAGCACTTCTCACCTGGTGAGCCTGTAATACCCGCTTCTTCCATCCAATAATACCCGCTACCCTGCCCACCTCACCTGCCTGCATACAAACTAGCTGAGCTGCCTTTTGTAGCTGAAACACTCTCCAAAACATCAACTTCAGTTATGTTGGGTTTTTTTTCTTAGAAAATGTTCCCTAAACCCTAACCATCCACATTTAATAATATCTAGAGCGATTTATTATGGATCAAAAACCTTTTCGCCCTCCAGTTTGAAAACGTGTGGTCTTTAGTGCGGTTAAATATAACTGTCCCTCTAATTCATTTTGAAAGATTCAGAGTAGTTTAAGATACGTACCATCGAGCACGTTTTTCAAAGGTATCATTTCCCTCTTGTAACTGGTTTGCTGGTGATGAGGTCAGGGTTGGAATCCTGTCAAGGTGCATGTTTAAAAAAAGTTTCTCACCATCCTTCCACGAAAATGCGAGTGCATTTTATCTAAACTATACCTTTCTACTGCATACCACATTAGCGTGTTTAAAATTATTGTAGCCCAGATGGTTAGTAAGACACGGAACATATATATACTCGTCATGTTCGTGTATAACAAATATTGTTATATTTTATTCAAACCTTATGCAAATGTCATCTTCTGATCTAAAGAAAAAGAGAAATTACACCGTATCTACTCTGGTTGTTTGAGTCATTCATTCTTCGTGCAGACGTAACCTGACCTTGTAGAATGTCAAAAGATGGGCCTCCACCATCAATATATTGCGAGTCACCAGCCACTTACATACACTTCCGACCTAATAAAACTTGAACCCTATAGTATTTTAAAGATTCCTTGTATAATAGGACCCGTAAGAAGAAACCATCAGAAAATACAAATATACATTTTTGCAGTTGACATTGAAAACATTTCGCTTTACCGGTTTAAGATCACATGACTTTACCTATAAATATATTTAAATTGTTTAGGTAAATTTTATACCTGCCAAAAAAAAAGGTCCTTACTATCTAAAACAAACTCTAGCTTTTATTCTACACAATTAGTGTCTTAGATATAATTTTCCAGATTTAAATGGAATCTAAAGTTAATTGTTTTCGACCCATTTAGAAGCATTTTAAGTTTGTGCGAATCCATGATTTTCATTATTCAATCTAATACTTATTTCACAATAAAAATGTTTCGGATCAAATATTTTGATATGAAACATTAAGGCAGATTGTATATATTATTATTATTATTAGCACCACGTCTTACTACCCGTTCGGGTTATACGCACTTACGCTAATGTGTAATGGTAGGGTGATTGTGAGATGAAATGGAGGACCTACAGTTTAACGTGGAATCCGAACCACGGTGGAGGCCTGGCATTCCCAGATTGTATATAATAAATACATATGCATACAGTATAATTTCACAAATTTATATGGTCAAGTTAAATAGACTAGACTGCTGAAGACGAAGATATAAGGGTTCGAACTCTGCTGGGTGCACTGAGGCTGATTTTTCCTAAATGGTTTTCCACTCTCCTTTCACGAAAATGTGCGTGCGCTTCATATAAATTAAACCTTCATAATCCCTAACACATTAGTATAATTAGTACACAGGCATATAAATTGAACGGGTAGTAAGATGCAGTGCTAAAAATAATATAAACTTACGTTTTAATTAGACTTTACAATGACATAAATATCTATCAGGGTGTTGGCATGGTCTCTGGATTAAAACGGTTGCTGGTACGATAGACAATGCCGTCTGTCTGTGTGTCTCTTTAACCCCAAAATTAAGATTAATTTAATAAATAGCGAAAAGAGAACAAATCAATTTTCTTATAATTTGCTCTAACGATTTCGATTAAAACTCATGTCTAGGCGTTGATTAAGATTATGAATAAGCTGGCTAGTTTCTTTTTCCCATGAAAATGACCTTTAGCGTACTTTACAGAAGCGGAAATTTCTGTATCTCCGTAAATATTAGATACTAAATAACTTATCATTGCAAAATTGTAGTACTATTAAAAATAAAAATAAACTTTTATATGAAATATATTTTTATAAAATCAACATTTTCTGAGATATTGGCGAATACATTAATACAATTTTGTGAGCTTTAATTGTAAAGAGATACTACTTAAGTTTAAACGCAATAATTCTCCAATGCCATAGCGTAATTAAATGTAAGTAAGTCTCTCAAAAAGGGGATGTTCTCTTTCTTTCAACCTCTTAGGAGAAATGTTTGTACAACAATGATCTATCTCTATAATCTTAGATTCAATAGTAAATATTTACATATTTTATTGGTCAAAATATATAAATGAAGAATTTAATAGCAATGCAATAACCATAAGATATACAACCCCTTAATGAAATGTCGAAAATTTTAAACTGGTTGTCGACATTTTAATACGAAGTGTTGACCCTTGAGGACCCAATATCAATATTTTTACTTTCTCGCTACCTTACAGGTAGAGCAAATATTGTGATCGTCAAAAAAAATTTGAACTCGAGATTTTGATAGTCTTCGACGTCTCATGACTCCCCGAACTCTAAAAAGTGGTTTTCGCAATGCCTCCTTTCTGTCTGTCCATCTGTCTGTCAGTCTACCTCGGGCTAGAGCCTAAACTATTTTACCAATTGTAATAAAATTTTGTATATAGGATTTTCATAGGTCTACCCCAAGGAATTTTTGGAATTTGATATCCAATCCTAAAATTAAGGGTAGTTTCCTTAAGGTCGTAAAAAAATATCCATTTTATCAAAATCGGCTTCAAAGATTTTGATTAGATTTCATTTCTAAGCTTTGATCAATATTACAAACCAAATGGATACTCTCAACTTTTTGTCAAAATGACTTTAAGGGTTCCGGTCTGATGCGTAAATTCTAATTTTTTTTTTCTCCGTAAATCTTTGAGATATGAAATCACTTATCATTGCATACATGTGGATCTATTGATCATAAACATATTTTACTTGAAGTATATTTTTATAAAACCAAACGTTTTTAAGCTATACACAAACATATTTTTCTTTTAACTTTGCCAACACTTTAAGGTAAAGTATTACGACTGTCAAAAAAAATCTAACCCAAGATGTTGATGGATGTCAACGTTTCATGACCCCTCGAACCCTAAAATTAATAGCAGTTTACTAGAGGATGAAAAGAGAAAAATTCAATTTTCTCAAAATCTGCTATAACGATTTTATATATCTCATTTTAGACTCATTAGTCAATAATTACTTATATTATTGGTCAAAATTTATAAAAGAGAAATTTATTAGCAATGCGATAGCAATAAGATGTGCATCCCCTAGTAAAATGACGAAAATTTTAACCGGAAGTCAACATTTTAATACGAAATGTTGGCCCTCAGGGACCCAATATCGATATTTTATATTGGTCTAAACATACAAATGAAGATAATTCTTTAAAAATAAAATTATGAAATTTAAAACCACGAATAAAAAATGTTTTACGTATATCTAACGCAATTGGTTCTCGGGTTTGCTAGTGTATATTATATCACGAATTTTGAGTAAATATCTCCGTTTCATGACTGGAGAAGATAGTTTCATAGAATTAAATAAAATTATATTTTTTAATGTATGTTAAAGGGGGATCGAAAGTGGTGCAAGTTAAGGTAAGTATTTGGGGAGTTTTTATAACCAAAAACTTTTCTTGGCCAAAACAAATAAAATATTGTTCCATTGTATGGATTTTGTTTAATTTAATACACATATGTCTCAAAAGTTCCTGTATATATGTCATGATTATAGTGGTATTTGATTAGAAACCTGTCACATAAAAAGAAACAAGCTCTACATAAATTCTGTGATGCCCATGGTAGGCTACATATTCAAGAGCTGTTGGAATTATTATGTGTAGCAAATTAAAATTACAGTAGCCCCATTACTTCTTTGGTGCTGACTGACAGCTCATAGCTGATAGTTGATGGCTTTGAAAAGTTACCAGACCACATTATGTATCCCTACGCCGAACCATATTATCTGCAAAAATATGTGTTTAGCAGCTGTAACTTCTGACAGTCAAAATTTAGGTATATACCTAAATGTTGACTGTCAGAAGTCAGCTGTGAGCTAGTCAGTTAGCACCAAAGAAGCCATGGGGCTACTGTATATGTATCTTATCTACTGGAGCAATATTTGATTTATTTTAACCATAAACCTTTTTGCTATAAACACTTCGAAATCACTTACCTTAACTCGTGCTCCCAACAAAAGGGTCGTATAAATAGGGCACCCTGGGACTCTTGAAACCAACCATGCCATCCATGTCCCCAATTTATCTGTTCCTGACGCATGCGTTCTATTAAGTATTAGATGCAAAATAACCAGAGTGTACACGTCTCTTTGATTTGGAGATTCAAGTCTCGGCCGCTCGGGGCGGGTCGAGGATGTCTACCTTTGTGTGTGTGTTGTATTGACTTTCCAATTTGTGGGACTGTGCGTTTTCCAAGATACCATATCTCAAGTTTTATCGGAATCAAATACGAGACATGTTTTTTTTATACAGAATAAATTTGGAAACTTGGGTAGCCTACATCTTGCGGCCGCGTCTCAACGTCAACTTGGTTGTGACTTTTTATATCTTATTTATTTATGGGTTTGCGTCGTATCTTCGTGTATACTTATCAAGGAAGCTGCGAGGAAGAACGTCTTATCTCTCTTTTTTTCTCTATCTTTCTAGATACACTTTTCCTCCGGTCTATCCACATATATCACACTAATGGGGTTGGGAGGAGAAATCGTGAAATTTAGAGGGTATGTTCACGGCACTAGTGTGGAGGAAGTTTAGGAACATATTTGGGAAAAACTCCTCCATTGTGTCTAGCTGGGTTTCGAACCTTGACCTCCACTTCACCGATGAACGATGTGTTGTTTAGCTATTGACCCGCATGCCTGCTAGCAAGTAATTTTTTTACACTCGAATTAAATGATTCAAAGTTTAATCTCCTGATATTTTATATTGGCTAAACTACAAAAAATAAGTAGCTTTTTTGGGATTAGCTATTTTTTGTATCATTCAGCAATTTAATAATATGACCAAATCCCCATGAGTAGTCGCATGATCTAATGCATCACGCTCGAGTAATGCACTTTCGGTGACGTAGAGGTTGGAGTTCAAGTCCCGGTCGACAGTGTACTGAGGTTTTTAATTTATTTCTCTTCATCTACGTAAATGCGGATATATTTCCTCTAAAATTCTTCCTTACTCATTCCTCTTACATTAACGTAGCTCGGAATGTATGCGTCCGACCCGCGCGGGCACTACGACGCAACGAGAGTAACCAAATCATACAATATTTATTGAAAACTATCGTATTTAGAAATTTTAGTTAGAATCCTATTGATTTTTTTTAAATTCCTAATGTCAAAGAATAGATCCAAAACTATAAGAAATATTTCACTCAAATCTAACTTTTTATATATATATATATAATTATATCTAAAAGTCACTAATTCCCAGTGACGAACAGTTTTTTAACTAGAAAATAAACAACGAACCGCTGTAACGAATGTTTACATCATTATCTGTTTTTAACGACGAGCGATGGTAATTTTTTTATCAGGGAGGCTATAATTATGTTAAGAGAGGCTTTTGCCCCCCCCCCCTTCCCCCCTACATGGCACACATATAAAGCTTGGTTCACGATGAAAAAAAAAGAATTAAAATGTATGTGTGTGTATGTGTGTGTGTATGTGGTGCACACGTCACACGTGATACGTTTGATTCGAATTTAATGAATCACAATTGAAACTTAAAACATAAAATCTAGCTAAACAAACATGTCAGTAACAGAGTCCTCTAGCGGATAGAAGTTAAACTATAAGAGCGTCAAATCATTTTAATACGTATATTAAAAAATAAAATTGCAGCACGTCTTAATCTCCGTCCAGGCTAACTGCGTTTAATTACTTTAATGAAGTATGGATGAGAGAGGTTATTTGTAAACGGAGACAAATTTGCGTGACAGTATATTAGGAAACCATTCAGGAAAAACTACTCTCAGTAGACCCAACTAGGACTCGCAAAAAATCAAATTATATATTATCCTGAAAATTGAAAAATGAAACATGGTAGATAATTCCTCACAAGAAAGCATAAATAATAGCTTCGGCCATTTTATTCTCAAGTTATATAAGCTTAACTTTCAGTCAACGTGACCAACAATGCGAGAAAAGCAACTAAATATATACATAGCTAGAACTAATCACAAACAATATTACATTTAATTCAATTAAAAGAAACATATAATATCTTAGAAAGACGTAAGATCAAATATTAAACAGGACAAATTCAAATTAACGAAAATGACCTTTTGATTGGTTGATAACATGATCTCGTTTTGTGTAGAAACGCTTAAGAAAAATGATGGTAATTTCCAACAACGTTTTAAATAACTGCTACACCACGCATGATTTATTGTGAACTGTTACATAAGATAACATTGGTTCTTTTCTTATGAGGGACGCCTACTGAAGCACTGAAACGCGTTGCAGACGTCCAGAAATACCTCGTTATTTATTAAATGGTTTTCTATTTCTAGATATGGTTCATTTAAAAATGGAGGCTAATGTTATAACTATCAATATATATGATTAAAAACCTCGAATTTTAAGTTTTATAATATTTCTAAAAACCTCATAAATGTGAAATTAGATCATTTTCAAGGACTTTTCTTGCGAAATGTTTCAATTCTGAGATCAAGAAAGATAAATGGCTAGGAGCATATAACCTCTATTTCTCATGCAAATATATTTTTATAACAGGACCATAACAGAACATTCTAAGATGATTGAGGATAGTTTTTGTGGTTTGGAATCAACTCCTATAAGTAATGCATTAGTGCGAAGATATTTCCCTTAGAGTAGGTGGTGCCGTTAAGTACACGTCTTAACACATACGTCTACTTTTGACTTACTCTATTTGAGCCCAACTAAAAAACTGTTTGTAAAAAGCTCACGCTAAGTACTCAAATTAAAAAAAAGTATTCCCAATCCTCAAAGCTAGAATATGTCAACATGACCGCATGCATAACACATTAACTTATACAGGGTGATTCAAATGTCACGTAAGCCAAAGAAAAAACTTATATTTTGTGCCATCAATTCAGCATAGTGTTGATTTATTCGGCACGCGTGATTCTGGAAAACTACGCACAAACGATTGTTGGCATTCCATGTACGAATTGGCTTTAAAATAATGTTCCGAAATGAACCCTCACTCTGCTCGTGAAAGACTCATCTTACACTTTCAAATGCTGTAACTCAACTGGCTAGACCTAGTGTATATCCCAAAATCACATGGCTGCATAACACCCGGCCAACATTAGAGTGTTGCCATGCATATAAACAACATGTTCATTTTACATGTTCTTCTTCGAGAAATATCCTTGGGAAAACAGGGTTGTGCAACTTTTGGATCATCCTGTATAAGGCGTAAGTGTATTGGGAAGGTTTCAAAATTTCCATATACCACTCTAAGAATAGAGTATTCCACACCACTGATGGAATTAAACAATACAACTCTTTGAAAACAAACTCTCTCTTTCTTTTTTGCATTGGGCATTGTTCAAAGAAAATAATTCATGTTTATTTGATTCATTCCCATTCCAACGGTTATGTGTATTGTATTGAGGCTTATTAAATTGTTTGGAAAAATAATTAAATTCGATCTCACCCCTTCTCAACCTCCAACCTTTACCATTGTTATACATATCATTAAGCATGTACTATCAGAATGCATTATTCAATATCATCCCGATACGCGGCGTAATGCGATTGAATTGAATTATTTAAGTCTATTGTTATTTTAACCTGTTTTAATGATTGTGTAGCATTTCAGTCGCAAAATAATCGAAAACCCTCACTCTGCTCGTGAAAGACTCATCTTACACTTTCAAATGCTGTAACTCAACTGGCTAGACCTAGTGTATATCCCAAAATCACATGGCTGCATAACACCCGGCCAACATTAGAGTGTTGCCATGCATATAAACAACATGTTCATTTTACATGTTCTTCTTCGAGAAATATCCTTGGGAAAACAGGGTTGTGCAACTTTTGGATCATCCTGTATAAGGCGTAAGTGTATTGGGAAGGTTTCAAAATTTCCATATACCACTCTAAGAATAGAGTATTCCACACCACTGATGGAATTAAACAATACAACTCTTTGAAAACAAACTCTCTCTTTCTTTTTTGCATTGGGCATTGTTCAAAGAAAATAATTCATGTTTATTTGATTCATTCCCATTCCAACGGTTATGTGTATTGTATTGAGGCTTATTAAATTGTTTGGAAAAATAATTAAATTCGATCTCACCCCTTCTCAACCTCCAACCTTTACCATTGTTATACATATCATTAAGCATGTACTATCAGAATGCATTATTCAATATCATCCCGATACGCGGCGTAATGCGATTGAATTGAATTATTTAAGTCTATTGTTATTTTAACCTGTTTTAATGATTGTGTAGCATTTCAGTCGCAAAATAATCGATGTAGACTATAACATTCGCATGTTTAACGTTCTTTTATTTTACCCGCAAAGATGGACACGTGGACTCAATGTCAGGGTTTTTACTAGTCTGCTATGAAAGGGACGGGGAGATCGGGGTTATAATCCCACCCGGGTGTACTGAGGAGGTTTTATTTTCTTTTCAAAATAGTTTCCCAATTTACTTCCACACAAATCTAAGGACCATTTCCTCTATATTATACCTCCCTTCACCCTACCCCATTAGTCTAACTAAAAATGCGGATTGATTGACCGGGAAGTGAGTAGTGAATCACAAAAAATAACCTTTAACTACTAGTAATAATATTTCACGAAATTTTTCAATTCTGGTATGTTTAGTCAAATCAACGTAAAGTGACCCGTGCCAGTTGTCACGTGATCTAAAACTGTTAGACTCACATTATACTGAATTTTCAGTGACAAAATAGGTCAAGGTTCGAATCTTGGGTGCACCAGGAAGGTACTTCCTACATGTAACTTTTACTTCAGTTTTCCCATCGCCTCTTTATGTTAGCATGGGTGTACCTCTTTTAAAAACTGCCTTACATATTACTACCACATTTATTAGGCCATTAGAGGTGCCACCTAACTGAAGGGAAATTTCTTCACACCCCTGTAGCTATGATCGGAAAGGCAGTAATGAAGCTTCAAAACCACTAAAACGATCCTCAAATATCTTATAATGTTCTCGTTTAACCCTGTTAAAAATGACTTTATTTGTTTCTAACCACTTACTTTGCTATCAAAACCAAACATTTCACGTAAAACGTCCATGAAAATGAGATAACTTTACTTTTTTATTGATTTTTAAGGAGGTATAAGACTTCAAATGCAAAGCTTTTAATTCTATAGGAATATGTTGGTACCTTCCCTCTTTATTTTGACCGGAACTATATATTGAAATTTTTAAAAAAGCTTTAAATAACGCCAAATGTTTGGACGTCTGCAACACGTTTCAACGCTCTGGTAGGCAGCCCTCTTAAAGGCTTGAGTACATCTGATAAAAGGAAGTTCTCATGACAGTGCAACGCTTGGGTTAAATTCAGGACGCACTTCCTGTTAGATCGCTGAATATGGTTGTCATACCTTACCTACCTTCCAATGCATTGCGGTGATCAAAAGGAGCTGTAACGGTAATTTAGCGCCATTAAAAAAACCTGTATTTATTGTTTAAATTTATTTAGCGGTATTGTCATCCAGCCACGTGGTAACATGTCGAGATAAGATTTTCTATATTGGGCTTAATATATCTCCAACTTTTACCATGGTTATGGTTAGGCATGCAGATAAAGACGTCAGTCTCATCTAGTCTGGTTTTTTCCAGCTGATGGGAAGGATGAGGTTCGAACCCCGATCAGACGTAATGAAGGATTTCCCCCACCACCCCCTTAATTGTGTACATATTGTCTGACACCTTAGCTCAGTCGGTAGCGTGTCTATCTGCTGAGGGGTCCCGGGTTCAATATCTGGCTGGCATAACAGAACAATTTATCAATGGTGAAATATGGCTTTTCTCTCTCACAGTGATGAATTAATGGCCGGGGGCTGGATGTTGTGTCTGTTATAGATTTGAGTTAATTTATAAGTCGTGTGCTGATGTAATCAGTTGGTTCTGAAGGTGCACGTTTAATACCTTGAATAAAATGAAAAAATGAATATAGTTTCTTATTTTCCCCTTACACAAACGTGGCTACATTTCCTGTACACTATACCTTCCTTCTCCCTAAATCAATGGGGTATAAACATTCGGACAGTTTGGGTGAGGTAATCTACAAACTCCGTAAGCCTCGTATCACTATAGTATTTATGATATTTAGTTTGGTACACACATTCCGTATCCTTATTCCCATGATATTGTGTCAACTATCAAACAATGGTAAAGTTTCACATACATACACTGTCCAATCACACTCGTCGAAATATAACTATTATATACATTTCTATAAATACTATTATTGACATTCTCATGATTTCATTTTTTGTTAAAGATTTTAAGTTAAAACTATGACATCTTTTCTCTAGTGAAGGTTCCTGGGAACTGAATATTGTTTCCCGTAGTCGTCCAAAGTGATAATCTTTAAGAAAGTTAAAGTTTTTTTTTAGCACTGCCTGTTTGAGTTGTACACCTATGTATTACACCAGCCAATTTTTTATATATATATATAGCTGTTTAATCACATGCATCGCCATTGATTGGACATAATGTGTTGTATAGTATTCAATTACTTACCTAAGTGAAAGTTAAAACGAAATACTTGGCGAAAAGTGTCTACTTCAAGAATTGACTGACAAACATGGGGACAGATAGAACTGTAAAATCCACTTTTTACTTTCTCATATCAAGACGTAGTATTGTGATCTCGGAAAAAACTGATTCCGAGATTATGACAAATGTCTACGTTTTATGTCAGCAAAACTCAAAACAGGGAATTTTACAATTCTGTCCATCTTTATGTTTGTTCCTGGCCATGAATCCAAAACGGTTTGATGGATTTTGTTCAAACTTAATATTTAAATTTTATAGGGCTATACCACAAAACCGTTTTTAATCTAGCCCTTCAATTAATAGTTATTAACTGATGAGTCATATTTATGAATTACAATTTTTTCCGAAAAGGGTTCTAATGATTTTGTTTAGAATGAAACATATCTAGGATTTGTTTGAAATGACAAATAGCGCTGCATAGTTGGCCTTTGGGCAAAAATTATTTAAAGGGTGAATTAAAGATGTCATTTTTTTTTTTAAATTCTTAATATTTCGAAAATAACTTCAATTATTTTATTCAAAATGTATATCTGTAGATTGAGTGGTACGACAAATAACATTGTAAAAACCTATTTATGGGTAGTTTACTGATAACTAATTTTTCAAAAGCTTGAAATATTTTACAAATTGCTCTAACGATTTGGTTCCAAATGGGTATCTTGGGGGTAATTTGACATGACAAATAGCCCTGTATACTTGGTTTTGGGTAATAATTCAATAAAGAGTCGTTTAATGTTGAGTGATTTATGAAAATTGGAATTATTTTGAAAATAGTTATAAAATTTTTGCTTAAAGTGTATGTCTGGCGAGTATTTGACATGAACATGACAAATAAAGCTGTATACTTGGGTTTTTTTTGGGGGGAGGGGAGTTGGCTTCGGGTAGTTTACTGATGACCTTTTATTTTCTTTCAGTAGTTAAAAAATGACTTTAGTGATTTAGTTCAAATTTGGAATTGGGAGGCTATTTTAAATATCAATAATAATATAATCTTTAATTATCTAAAATAAATCAACCTAAGGGTAATTTAAGGGTACATGATTATAGAAAATTTATAAACTTTTTAGAAATATACCTTGAAGATTGAATTCAAATTGGGATCGTGTGAATTGTTTTTCATGATTAGTAAGAATACGTTTTTATTTTTACAACTAACAAATAATTTTAGGGTGGTTAACAAATAATTTATTTTGTAAAATTTGAATTTTGTAAAATATATTTTTACAGTTTGATTTAAAATGTATGTGTAAAGAGTTTGATTACTGTGATTAACAAGATGATGTGTTTGTTTTCACGAGTAAAACTTATTTAATGGTAGGTCTAGTTTACTAAAAGCCTATTTCTCAAAATTTTCCTCGAAGCTCTAATACACAATATGAGAAAGTTTGTGCGATTTTATTATATCATATACTGAGCTCATGTTCACAAAAAAACGTAAATATTCGTAATAATCTAGAGATCAATTTTTTTCACGGTCACAATACTTTATCTTAATATGAGAAATAAAAGTATCTAAAAAAAATCTAACAAGAATACCGTGAACTGGTAGTGCCTAACAAACAGCACACCACACGGGATGCAAGGAAATACAACATGCCTTATATTGTCTACAGTAATTCACTTATAAACCCATTATTGTACACCGGATGTTGCCCGCCTTGATGTGAAAAGGTCAGTGATAGCGTCTAGAGAACCAAAGCAATGGATAGTAGTAAACTATTTAGTGATCGCTCCAATTTAAATATTCCTGAAGCCACTAAAATGTTTTAATACCCGATGGTTCTAACTTTTTAGTTGCAGATAATGGAACAGATGGAAGAATCCTGATTTTCGTTGTGTTTAAATTCACAAAACCTCTGAGAATTTTCAACTCATTTCAGGGATAGAACCTTCAAAGCGAGTTTCTCTTAATTTTATAAACTATAGGCCTACATAATTCATGTGGAATAGAAAGTACCGGTTGATCGAAAAATGTAGTTCCAACAATATTCACACTACTGCCGAAAAAACCCAACCTGAAACTTATGCTCGGATGCTTTCATTAATAAATGAAAAAATTCCGCCATTCATTCACAACAAATTTAAAGTTGACTGTGAAGGTGCAGTAGTCAAAATGTATCAAAACCACATATCCTGACTCAAATATTGCTGTAATACTTTTATTTTAATCAATTTCTTTGGCGTGCTATTCAAAATCTATATGTGACAGACAAGTATGCTAGGGATGAAAACTTTCACGTTCATGTGTTAAGCCCCGGCCCATTTACCACCTTCCTGTGTAGACAATGAATGGTTGGCGTCTAAATGCCCTGGTGACGTAGACCTCACTTCTTTTAACGATTATTTCGTGGAGGACTGGATGAATGATGATGATAGGCACTGGAATTGTTACAGAGAGAGACACCGCAAAAAGAATTGATTGTAAGGCTGGTGTTCTAAACTTAGCAAAAAAAAATCCCCAAAGTAGAACCCAATTTTGGAGACTTAATTAACATTTTAAAACAGGAAGCACTAGCTTTTGAAACAACAAAGATTCTACTTCGACAACACGTGGAACCCAAGCGACGACTTACGAAAGAAGAATTCCTGAACAAAAGGATTTTATAAATGGCGTCACAATATGAACAAATGTGATTTCTATAGAATCTATTAATTATCTGGAAACTCATAATCAATTGTTTTGATATTATAAAGTTGACGATGTCATAATAAACATCTTATATTTTATATGTTTTCTATTTAAAGCTAGGCGCCTGAGTTGGATCACTCAAATTCGATGTAAGAGCAGGCGCCGAACAGATGAAGCTAATACAAAACGATTGAGGTCAATTCGTTGCGATTTTAGTAGAGTTTAGTTACATCCACACATGATGACCAACGGGCAACTGCACAAGGCAAACGTCTTCGATGTTTTTTGAAATCAAGATATGAATTTAAATTGAATCAAAAGTTTATATCCATATAGATCTATCTGGTCTTTCAGAATATATTAGTTTCCATATGGTTTCAAGATAAATTTGAGTATTTGAGCTCACTTCGGAAATAATACCATGAAATGAGAGATCACCAAGAGGAACTACGCTGATGTGATGTGATGTTCAACGAGTTTGTTTATTTGACTAAACTAAATAAACTTGATAAACCATTTATTTTGCTAAGCCATCATCCTGATGACAACCACCATTTAATAATGCTCACTCATGCGCAGAAGAGCAAAATCAGTCTACCTCTTTCTTTGTTTTTGTAGGAAAACTCTTCTCGAGTTAAGTTTAGTTCAGCGTGCATTCGTACTATATGGGTTAATTTTTAAACTTTAAATTAAATTAAATTAAAACACCGGGTCTTAATACCCGTTCGAATTACGCTAATGGATTAGGAATTGTGAAGGTTGAATTTAGAGGAAGTTAACCCGCATTTGCATGGAGGGAGCGTTGAAAACCTTTTAGGAAAAACCACCCCAGTTCACCCGACCGAGATTCGAACCTAGATCTCCCCGTCCTCGGCCGTCTAGCTCAACACGAATCTAGCGCCTTAGCCAACTAAGCCACCGAGGTAGGTATTATTTTGTTTAAACCCTATTTATTATAATCTCTAGATTTTAAATGTTAACAGTAGACCTACTATCAATCCACTTTGGTGGCTTCAAAGTCTAAGGCGCTACTCTCGCAGTAGACTAGACTTCCGATAGTATGGAGATTGAGGTTCAAATCTCGGTTGGGTGTGCTGAGGATGTTTTTTTTCTAAAATGGTTTTCCACACTCCCTTCATGCAAATACGGGTACACTTCCTCTAAAAATAACGTTGTTAATCCTTAAAACCATCAGCGTAATTATTACATGAGCGAATAATCCGAACGGGTAGAAAGACTCGGGGCTAAAAAAAAACACAGTACTATCCCTGAACATCCCTCGTAGCTTTTGTTGAGGTAATAGCAGACACATGAGTGTTGGAATGTACCCACCAAATTAGGATTCATGAGACCATTCTGGCCACCTCTGTTAGACCGACTTGACCCTTGACCCCCTGTGAAAATAATCTCCCTACCGTTTACACATGATACCCAGCTGCCACTTCGTCCATTATTATTAACTGGATGGGCCGATCGCACGGTTAGTGTGCCTGATTCTTTTGTTAGTGCAAAGACTGGCTATTAGCCAGGGTGGTATGCAAGAACAAGGCTGCTTGCTGAGTGTTGAGTGTTAGTGGCGTTCTAGTTTATAACGCCCGCCCGCCCGTATCGGTGCTCACGTGAACTAAATATCAGGCTCACTTAGTCTGGTTTTCAAGTTACGAGGAGATTGGGGCTGGAATCCCGGTTGGCTGCAATGCGGGTGTTCCTACTCTCCAATTGTTTCTTGCGCTCTCTCTCCAAGCAAATTTGGGTCCATTTCCTATCAATTCCACCGTTAATATATATCTCATTAGTATATTTAAAATTCATAGCCAATAGTCTGGATAGGTATTAATCACCAGTATAAAATACATATTTTGTTAACAGAACGAGCCCATGAACGCGATGCACACGAATTGTGGAACAACTCATCTGAGCTTGGTATTGCCCTTACACGAACTGCTGGGTAAAAATTAAATTTATAAATGACTTTGTTCAAAATTGAACATGGAGGTTAGGTTAGGTTAGGCTATTGGCTAGGAGTTGAATGAAATTACAGGTTGTTCCACAAGTCATGTGGACAGGTATACCTTATTCCGCAATTCGAGTGCGCCAGACAGGGATATAGACGCCCAATTAACTTAGGCCCAGGCAGTAACAGTGAACACCCAACATTAGCATCAGGAAGCCCCAATCTTAAATAAGCCTCTTTAACCACTCGACCACTGGTAGAGAAGTCTGTCAAAGCGTCCTACTCCTTTTTTTGAATATGGTTGAATTCACTTTCCTGGTGAATTAGTAAACATCTTTTCCATAGAATAAACCGCTTTAAAACTTTCTCTTTTTTTTTACAGTTGCAGCTATTTAAATGTTTGTCTCGTACAGAGCTCAATAAAAAAAACAAGAGGGTGGGGCTCCATAGTGACGTCAGACAGAGTTTCTGAGAAGCCTCGCAGGAATAACATTTGCAATCCCAAACTCCACTGCTCCAAACTTTGAAATTTAAAATGTGTTCGAGTTGAAATTCCTCCCGCTCTTCTTTTTCCCCAGACTCCTCTCACACACGCTCCACCCCTTTTCAATTTAAAAATAATCATCTGGACTGCGTCTTACTACCCATCCGGGTATCCACATGTTTACACTTACGGGGGAAAAAGGAGGAAGGTAGATTCTAGACAAAGTGTATGTGTCATTCGTGTGGAGAAAGAGTGAACAACTTGTAAGAATAAACCACCACTTACAATACACCCGACTGGGATTTGTGCTCCGACCTCCACGTCACCGGCAAACGAACTTAAGTCAACGTGCGTTTTTTTAAATTACTGTGTTATTTAAGAGATAAATTAATGGGGTAAAGACGGATAGGGCAGTTTAATAGATGGTTTAACCACCTAAGGTGGTAGTGTAGAGGACGCGAAAAAATCAAGGTTTTTAGCATTCTTTATGGAAAAAACATTTTTTAGGTCAAAAGAAATCAACTATTACTCCAGTAGAAATACAGAGTTTAACTTTCTTCATACCTCAACAGTGCTTGGAATATCTGTCAAGGGTGTCCTGGAATTTAATGACAACTTTTTCTATTAATTTTAAAAGTTTATTCTCTAATGCCGCTATTCACATGACAGATATTCTTTAGCTGTTAACATCACCATGTGAAGAAAATTAAATTCTATGTTTCTACTGGAAAAATATTGTATTTATTTTGTACAAGAAAAGTTTTTTCATAAAAACTGTAAAACCTCTTATCTTTTCTCGCGTCCCTACACTCCCACCTAAATCATTGACAGTGAATGGGAAACCACACGAGACCAATAAAGGTACATTTATTTATTTTGAATATAAAAACATTGTTTGAATAGAAGTACGATTACATTTTGGAGATGTTTTGACTGGGTTCCAAACGAGTGGTTGATACCTTATCTCACTGGGTAGCCCGTCTCCCTACTCAATTATTGAGCCCTGAGTTCGATTCCTGGCACGACCAAAATAAATTTTCATTGGTAAAATTGTGGCTTCCCTATACAGCGATAGATAAACATATGTGAGTTTGGGTGTTGTGCTTGTTATAGAGTTAAATAAGTGGGATAAAATCTGTTGATTCCAAAAGAGCAAGTTCAATAATAAATTAATCATACTCAACCTGGTAGTATGAGTAGCTTAGATAAAAAAATCATCTTGAACAGAAGAATACTTTCTAATACCATTTGCTTTGCCAACTAAGTCTCATAATGCAGCTATTTGTTAAGAGGGCCACTTACCAAAACCTAGCCTACACGCCTAAAAATCAAGAATTATTTTTATTTCAAAATATAGTTCATGTCAAAATGGAGGGGAAAAGTTTTAATATGTCACTATAGGATTAAACACCTCATATGTTAAGTTTTATAATTAAAAAATCATGAAATGGGGAAATTTCAATTTCAATGACGTTTCACATGAAACGTATAAGTTTTGAAACCAAGGCAAATGGTTGAAAACATATATTTAGGCTTTCTGAAACAAAGTAATTTTTTAAAAGGGTCACAACAGAACATTCTAAGATATCCATAATTTTTAAAAGTGGTTGTGAAGATTCAGAACATCCATTCCTATATGAAATAGGCCTACAGCAGGTTGAGGATATTTCTCTCCAAGTAGGCGGTGCCCTTAAATACAGATGGTGTTTGTCACGGTTTACACAAGCGCAACAGTAAAATATGAGAGATAAATAAATAACACATTAAACGTGCTATGTAAGCCTATACATATGTGCACGGATGCTTTTAAAAAATATATATATATTTACAAGCAGATAAAAAAGCTAGGAGTAACAACCATTTATTTGATATGTTTTTTTGTTATGTTTGCTTAGTCTTTAAAAAAAATAGAATGAAAAAATGCTTTCCATTTTACCATCGCCGGAAATGTTATAATCTTTGAATACATATACAGGACGTGAAAGCTCTCGTTTTATTCCAGCAGCTTTAAAATGTGTGAGTGTGTGTGTGTGTGTGTGTATGTGTCTCCCCCCACCCTTTCCCTTTCCATCCATAGACCCCGTGAGTTGGGTAAAAAAAAGTGGTAAAGGGGGCAGGATGGTTGTTATAAAAGATGCAGTAAACGCATATTTTGTTAACGTTGCTGACATCCTAACGAACTTCTTTCAAGGGGTTCGATTTCCCAGCTTGTCTCTGGGACACGCTGAGTCAGATCACGTGACATGAAATAATCCATTATCTCGAACGTCAGCCGGTTTGATTCCGGGTGATGTAGACGAACATAATTACTATTTATATTAAGCTATATTGAGAAAATTCAATTATTACACCTAGTGGCCTATTTTGTTCCTAGTTAAATAGCTGACAGCAATAATGTTCGACTATATATTAGTTATTGGTGTCCTGGCGGTCTAGGGGTAAGGTGTCAGGCTTCTGTGCTGGGGGTACGGGGTTCAATCCTCGGTCCCTGCACAGATTTATCTGATTGCCAAACCCTTCCTTCACCACTGACAAGACGTGTATTAATCACAACTTGTGAATGTATGGAAGGCCAGGCCTCCACCGTGGTTTGGATCCCACGTTAAACTGTAGGTCCTCTAGTTAATCTCACAATCACAATACCATTGCACATTAGCGTAAGTGCGAATAGCCCGAACGGGTAGTAAGACGTGGTGCTAATAATAATAGTAAAAATAATATTATTTATTTATTTATAGATTATTCAAATATCTCCTGCTCATATAGCTTACATGAGTTCCATCTTCACATATTATAATTACATGATAAAATGGCTGACGATATTTCTAGCAGACTATATAACACCCAAAGGAAATTATTTCAGACTGACTAGCTAGTCAAAAAAAGAACTGTGACTTTTCGTTCTAACATTCCCAAATCTAAAAGTGTTACAGAGTTGAAAGTCACAACTATGTCTGATCTCATTCCTTAGCACAGAGGATAATGTACGGCAAGGATAATTTTTTTTAGATCTCCACAAAATTGGCTCTACTGTAGAACTACACAATTTTAATAAAGTAGAAAGTTTAAGATAAAAATATGTTATCCATGGATGTTGAGGATTGCAAATACTAAGATATACCTAATTTTAAGACAAAAATATCTAACCCATTTAAGTATTGACATTTTAATTTTTTCCTCTTATTTAAATAATTTCTAGCGCTAGGTACCTTAGAACTGCACATTATATAGAACTGCACGTAAAATTATTCAGTTCAATGCCATACTTCATAATTCTTAACGTAAAAACTTAATGTCACCAAGTTAAAGTTGTTTTAATTTCGTATCCGTCTTATTAGTATCAATATAATAAGTAAACGTGGAGGAGCTAGGCCTGAGCGTAATATTAGACTTAACTAAGTTAAATAGTTTTTAAGATTTTTTTGAAATGATATATTTATAAATAATCTTTTTAATACTCAAATAAATATGAGTTAATATTGCTGTATTAACCCTTTTACCTATAGCGAGATAACCAATGGAAATACCTATAAGAATATAGAGATGTCAGAGCTACGTAACTATCGTTAAGAAAAGGTTTCTATATTTAGGCCTACCTTATACTTGTCTATCTCTCAAATCTGGCGGATGTAGATTGCAGATCACAGGACATTACTTATATTAGGTACACATGAAAGTAGACCTAATTTTTTGCTATCACATAGCCAAGGTTGTTCCAATACGAGACCGAAGTTAATTGGAAAATGGTATTAAATTTTCCTCATTTTCCTTTATTACTATCCATACGGATGGGCACGCTAATGTAGGCGTCAGCCTTGACTAATTTGATTTGCCAGTGACGAGGAGGTCAAGGTTTGGTTTCCAGCTGGGGGGGAGGGGTGTTTTTTTATTTAGGGATATCCCACTGTCCCTTCACGCAAATGCCAGGCAAATTTCCTCTAAATTCTACTTTCCTCTTACTTATACCTTTAGTGTGAACAATGTGGTTAGCCTGGACGGAGAGTAAACGCGGAACACGGGGGAAAATTAGTTTGATTCAGCACCTTACTATCAGTCCAGGTAATCCGTGTTTAATAACAAGAGGGGCGGAAGGATGAGAAAGGTAGAGTTTTATAAGAAATTAACATGTGTTTGCGTGGAAGGATTTGATATTTTTTTTAGCACTGCGACTTTTTACCCATTCGGGTTATACGCCTTGGGAGGAGAGTTGAACACAATTTATGACTAATCTGGAACTATTTTCAGTATGCCGAGCCAGGATACGAGCCCTAGTCTCTCTTCCACCAAAAAAACAAACTGGGCTAGCTCAACGATTAGTCCGCGTGCCGAATGATGTGGTTTTGGGGGAAATAAGTATAAATAAAGACATATCAATCGTTAAGATAAAAATAAATGTTATTTTGACAATACCGGAAAACATTTCCCCGCCCATTTGTTGGCAGCAGTGTGTGCAAACAGGATGTGTGTGTGTGTGTATGAGAGAGATAGGATATGTTTCCCTGCATGTCAGGAGGATATGGTGATACATTAGTGGATCGAAGGGCCGGAGGGGACACGTTTTCCCCCATTTCAAAACTCCCCGACCTCGCAAGATAATCATCCCGTCATGTGGTAGCTTTCATCCTCTTTCCAAAACTTTTTTCCTCCCCCTTCTTTCCTTAGGCAGGGAGAGTTTAGGGGGGGAGGGGATCACTTTAGTCTGGAGTGAAACCAGTCCATTCTTTCTTTCCCCTACTTTTTTCATTAAAGTTCATCGCAGTTGAAATCCAGGATGAAGTTATTAATGTGGAAAAGATGGATATTTATACTGACTGACTGAATGGATGGGAAAAAAAGGAGGGGAGATTTATTATTTTTATTATTATTAATTAAAACGAGTGAGTTGGGACATTTTATTTTCTGAATGCCTTTAGTTTAGCTTCTCCTATTTCTAGTTTTTAACTCGAATAGTTTTAGAGAGAGAGAGAGAGAGAGAGAAAAGTGTGTGTGACTATTAATAAGTTTATTTTTGTCTGATTTTGGTTTATCTTGATATACAATGTTGTTAATGACTGCTTTGTTTTATAATTACTAAACGACATGATTTGTGGCTTGGAGATATCGTAGCGGATGATTAATATACAAGCCTGTACCCCGGGAGCTATGCGGTTATGTTATATACTCTACTACAAGTCTGTGGGGGGTTGGTTCTATTCGTGGTGGTGCTGATGATTATATTTATTATTTTCACATGGGTTCGTTCTGCTATGTACAGTAGCCCCATGGCTTCTTTGGTGCTGACTAACAGCTTTGAAAAATTACCAAACCAAATCATGTATCCCTACGCCGAAACATATTATCTGCAAAAACATGTGTTTACCAGCTGTTGCTTCTGAGAGTCAAAATTTGGGTATATACCTACATGTTGACTGTCATAAGTCAGCTGTGAGCTGTCAGTCAGCACCAAAGAAGCCATGGAGCTACTGTAACTATTACACATTTAGGTCTAGTTGTGCAGTATAAGACGTGCTGTCCTAGGTCAAGTTAGTTTGTAGGTACTGCTGTCCAATTATTAAAGATCTATAAGTGCTAAGGATGACTGGATGTGTAGTATTAAACGTACTGTCTAATGTGTGTTTGAGCGTAAATCGTATTTTAATATTTCTATTTCTAAAACACTATTAGTATATTAAATAACCCATTATCCACATCGGTGGTCATGTGGACTAAATGTCAAGCTAATCTAACCTGGTTTGGAGGAGGAGGAGGTCAGGTTTTGAATTCCACCAGGGTCTACTAAGGAGAGTTTTCACTAAATGAATTTCCATTCACCCTTCTCGTTTATGCTGTTACATTTCTTCTAAAACTCTATTTATTACACGTTAGAGTGAATTTATGGATAGCCCGGACAAATATTAAAATGCGTTGCACAAATAATAATTATGTGAATAACGTTTTTCATTGGTCCACACTTTAGTTGACTTTGCTTGAAAATATGTTATTTATCTCTCTTTCTTTTGTGCCTACATACTTTAGTATATTTTGAACTAAATCTTCCAGTGTCGCTATTTAATTTATATTTCTCTATTGCTATTTACCCCCAATACGCAGTAAATAAATAAACAAATAAAGAAATTAAACACTTTTAACTCTACAACATTACATACTACAAACCCGTCAATTTCACCAAACGTTAACTATCAAACCAAAAGCTAAAAAAAATATCTCAGCTGTCAACTTTTATCAATGATTATTGACCTCGAAATGTCCCAATCATTTTAACCCTAATGTAAATAAATTGGCAATTGTTCTTTCACTGTCTCTCTTTTTCTCTCTCATCTCATTACTTCATTCCCAACCTTAACCCCCACCTTCCCCCGCTAACAAATTGCGACTGACGTCAGATAGCAATATTGCCAACATCTGTCCCACAGTCTGTTTCGTTTGGATCTCTTTTATAACATATAAGTATTTCAAAACATCTTTCGAATATGTGTCGAGCAGATTTTTTTCTGGCAAGGATTATTACCATAAGGTAACTTTCATTGGTACCCCCAATCAACTTAAGAAGGCTTTTTATCTTCAACATTTCTTCGGATATGTGTTACAAATAAAATAAAGCTAAATAGATTAAATTAACAAGTTTGTAATACTGAGCCACCCACATAGATTTTTTGTAAAAATAATAATAATATACATTTTAAAATTAGTTTGATTCATACATTTAACATCAAGACGAGGAGGGAGATTTTTCATGAAATTGCCTTCAAATTTCACTCAAAGGAGTTATGGAAAACCACCATTGGAAAACACATAATCCAGTGCACTCTGGCGGGGTCAAACTACGGACATTTGGGGTTGGAGTCAGTAGTGAAAGGCATCACACATACACTCTAAACGGTGTTTGATGTTTGTTTGATGCCAGGTGATTCAGACAGGCAGGCGCAGTAAACCATCTTTCAGACGACCTTATTCTTTGGAGTGATTGGTTAGGTGGTGTGAGGCGGGGTAGAGGGGGTGCTACTGCAGCTCTAAGGGGCCTTTTACTATGCAAATAAAGGAATCAGCGCATGGTGACGCGGGTAATCTACTATTCAGAGAGAGGTTTGGTTCATATTAGCTGTAAAAGGACCGAGGGGGAGAGAATCTGATCATACTGCTGTCATACTCATCCAGTGATGAAGACTACACTCCAAAAACTTGCACACGTGGATTAAACGTCAAGCTCATCTAGTTTGGTTTGTCGGTGACGTGGAGGGTTGAATCACGACCAGTTGTAATGAGAGTGTTTTACCTCCATAAATGTTCTTCCCTCTTTCTCTCTACGCAAATGATGGGCACATTTACTCTAATCTTTACTTTCCTCATTAGTCACTACCCCTCTGGTGTAGCTTAAATTCGGATTGAGTGGATGGGTGGTAATAAGTGGAAATAAAATCCTACCCAGGGCTACTGACATTAGAGGTCTATACTCAAGGGCAGGGATGTGCAAACTTACTTACATAAGGACCAAATGAAATAAAAAATTGATGGGCCAAAGAATTTTATTCAATAATTTTTCTTCGCAATTCATTTAATAAAATGATAAACACAATAGACTGACATGAATACGTTTAAATACATTGAGAATGCAAAACACTCAGAGCTATCTTAGTGGCTTACTATGTTTTTATGTTTGTTCAGAAGATTTTTATAATGGGGTGTGAGATGAGTGAAATTGTGAATGAGCTTCCACCATTTTTTCATAATCTGGGCTAGACTGTGAGATGATTCTCAAGAGAGAAGCCAGATGATCGTCAGTAAGTCGGTTTCTAAGATCCCCATTCCTAAGTTTTATGGGTGAAAGCACTTGGTCGCCGGAATATGAAGATGTAAATATGGCCATACATTTTTTGGCATGATTTACTAAGTTTGGAAATGTTGATTTTGGCATGATTTTATAAAAATAAAATTTTGTTGTGGATGACGCGAAGCACGCGAAGAATAATAATGAATTATCAGTGCTGTCACCTTGCGTTCGAAAAATGACCTACCAATAGCGTTTAATAAAAATAGTAAAAATAGCTATAACATTTTAATATTTTCACTAATTACATGCCTAGAAGTAGTTCTGACAAATTGTGCCTTGGTTTATTGTAATAATAACACCAAGAGACAGGACACATTTAGTCTCCTCCTAATCTAATGATAAACCATAGCGCAATAATATTTTTACTTGCGCTTCAACCATCGTATTTACATTTAACTACACTGCTGTGCGGATTTGTGTCATCTTTGGTGAAGTTTAGTGCCAGTTCACGTATTTGACTGGCTATCTCAGCGCTAAAGTGAAATGTTGAGAATTTACTACACATAACAAATTGATGGAACTGGTGTTATGTTTAAGTAAATGACTTTGAAATGTTAACAAAATTGTTCAATTTAAGGTAAATACCCAGACACGAGTTCACAGAGAACATATTTAGTCTCGGTAATATCCTTTTATTTTAAAGACAGGAATATTATGTCAATATCATTATGAACAGTATTATACCATGATACTAATGGGTGTTATCGATTTTTAGAATCAGTTTCAAATTAATTATAGGTCAAAATTAAATGAAAAATGGAGCTCATCTGCTGAAGCATGCTCCTAAGTAGAGATAACTATCGGAAATTTGACACGAACAAAAAAAAAGTTTGTCAGCTCTTTTTTTCCCCCAGTGCACACGATGGCCAGGTCAAAATGGGCCGGTAGTCCTGATTTTTAAATACATTAAAACACTCGGTTAGTGCTCATGAAGCTATTTTAGTTGTTCGCAAATCTCGTTCGTTAAAAGGTATTTGTATTTTTTATGTTTAAAAGTGTTCTAGCGAAGTGTAACTGTTAGCTTCATTCGACCATAAATAAACTGAATAGACTATGGCCCGACAAATCAAGAACAAAAATAACAGAGCTTGGATAAAGGAGCTATGGTTTTATTTCGTGGTAAGTGTATTGGTTTCGTATGCTACACCATTGTTGAAATAATTACCGTTCATTGTTCTTGGGGATCCATTGTTAAAATACATTTTAATGCCAGTTCATTGTTTTGGCTGACACATTGTTGAAATACTTTTAGTTACTATTCTTTTTTGTTGTTGTGATATTTAGGAAACCCAATGTTAGATGACATTTTAGCTTTGAGTGAACAGTTTCAAGCAGTTTCAAGCCTATTCACGATATACGCTTAAACAGGGGTGGCGGAACGGGGAGGAGCACAGGGGACATAGCCGCCTTGATAGAAGTAGGGGGCAAAAGCAAGGTTTTGCCCCCCTTATGACATGTGATATAAATATACCAGTGTGGCCTACATAAATCGTGGAAAATCGGCAAAATATTTTCTATTTCAATTGTTTTTATACCAAAACTAAGAAAATTTGAATGAAGTCATATCTTAATCATTGTTGTTTAAATTACGCGCTGACTCCTAGTTGGCGCGTTCGCTGTAAATCATGTGGATTGAGCATGCGCCAAGCATTTGAATAGAAACCTAGCCGAGTGTGGTACCATTCTATTAGGTATGATATTGTGTTGGTTAACTTGGTTTTTAACATAAAGCGAACGGCAAACTACGAAGTATATGTGTGAGAAGAGCTTCTGCTTGCGGTGAATATTATAATTATTTAAAAAATATATTATGCTTGATTGAATTTACATTGACCCGTAAAGTTTATCAGATTTTATTCATCCATATGTTTGATCGTGTATGTCCACCTAACCTCTTCTGTCACTTGCTAGACGGGTTAGTGTGTTTGAGACAAATTTAATTTACCTGATGTTCGTTAGACACAGATAGTCCAGTTCAGAAGCGTATCAAGGTGGAAGAACGGAATATCAAGCTGAAAATTTGTGAACTTATATAACTGGCATCATGGAATAATAATCCGCTGAGTCCCAAAAAATTCCAGTTGAGCTAGATCCATAATAGCGGAAAATAGGCCACCATATTGGACTTTTACTTTTTTGAGTCTAATGGCTGAATAAAATATGATAGAAAGATAAAACTTGTATATAAACACTAATTACATCATTGATGACACAAATAATGTATATTTTGTGTCCGTGACACATTTTTATCACACTGTACAAGCTGCTTACTATTGTATGGTACTTAGAAGAAGACAAAAAATGTTAAGAAGGTTTTTTTTACTATGAAGAAAGATGGGACTCAAAAATGTTTAAAGCAAAAGTTGTGGAGGGATACAAATTACATATAAATCATCCTTAGTACATATTTTGTATGGCTGGACATGATAACCAGGAATGAATACAGCAATATGGAACAACACCACGTGCGCGAGGCAGCCTTATAAAACGTGGCCTGTTCCCAACACTCGGTTTTGTTGGCGCTAAGTGAACACGTGCAAGTATGGATGCGTGGCTTAGTCAGGTGATGCAGTTTTGTTTTCTGTATATTACAATCAGTTTTTCACTAGTAGTTCGGGTGTTCAGATTGTCGCGCGTGTCAATAAATCGATGTATGTTTTTATGTTGAATACGTTACACTGGAATATTAATTGTGTGTTATTTGCAGGAGTAAATTCAAAGAGGTTGACGAGTCTAATGAGGTGAAAGCTGGGCAAAAAAAATATTAGGAGAATTATTGTACTATACAAAGATGGAATTTATAATCTACTTGTAGGAAAAAAATTAATGAAGCTGCAGGTAAAAGCACGTACCAGGAGGAAAAGTATGGCCAGTATCTTAGAACAGTGGATTCAAGCTTTAACTTTAAGGCAAAGTTTTTTTTGTGGGGAACTCATGGTTGTTAATAAGAAGCATCCCAAATGAACCAGTCGTCAGAGAGGTAACGATTTTGGAGTTAAAGAACTTTGCAGTGTTGTGCTCAATATGAGCCGATTATTGGGGACAAATTGTTCTTTCAATAATAACTCTGTAATAAATAGATCCATTTGCTTCAGAAAAATATTCAGTAGTTTGAACCTTCAGCAGACTCTAGGAGATATCACTGTAAATATTCTATTTCTTCAGAAATAACAGAATGTGATACAACCTATTCAATGTTCAGGAAAGAAAAATGGACCGCTTTCAATCTTTTGAAGAGGGAGGAAGAACCCAGAGAAAGAATTACTTATTGTCAACATGAGGACAGCCTCTGCCGTAATTATTGCTTTGGTAGGAGAACATTTTATTATTTGAAAGTATGATGGTTAACGTCAACGAGGGCCTGGACAAGATGAGATACAAACTTTACGTTGGAACAATAGCAAAGCAGCCAATAAGCGCCAAGTTTGACCTGTCAGTCCCCCCACCAACATCTGCTGTAGAAATACAGCAATCACAGCCTGTGAGCTAGACATGGCTCGGCGTTGCTCTCCCTCCAGCTACATTGAGTTGGGAAAATAAAGTTGGCTATCTTTTACCAGTACCAACCACATTACAACCTGCCCAGAGTGTCTGCTTCGACTTATATTTTGTATTTGCAAACTGTGAAAGTAATTGCGAATGTCGTCGTGATGGCCTCCCCTGAACCGGTATTTGTGGCATTTGTGGTGGTGAAGTGTGTAGCAGCAGGAAAAAGACAACCTATGTTTGTGAAGAAGAAAGCGAGGATATGGCGGAAAATCCTGAAGGGGGAACCTCAACAGGACGTCGCCGCCAAAGCACTGCTATGACCACTGATACGCCCCCTACCAGCCGGGAAGATGCTCTTGTTATTATTATTATTATTATTATTATTATTAGCACCGCGTCTTACTACCCGTTCGGGTTATACGCACTTACGCTAATGTGTAATGGTAGGGTGATTGTGAGCTGAAATGAAGGACCTACAGTTTAACGTGGGATCTGAACCACGGTGGAGACCTGGCATTCCTCACATTCACAAGATGTCTTGTCAGAGGTGAAGGAAGGGTTTGGTAATCAGATAAATCTTTGCCGGGATGCTCTTGTTGAATCATTAATTGGTTAATGGTGCAGTTCTAAATTTTTATAACATTATTTTGAATTCGTGACGAGCTTCAGTAACGAAAAACTTAACTACTAGCTACGCCCTGATTGTTGTCAACTAGAATCTGCCCGACCAGCCATTGACATGGCCGAATTGGTTTTCTTCACTTCTGACGCACTTCCCACACTCCATTAATTTCCCAAATTTAAGTTTTATCCTTAATCTTTAGCGATCTATAACTTTTATAAAATAAGACAGTATCGGAAAATATTTGTTTAGCTTTCCAATAGGTCTAGTGTAACATTAAACTGACTATATATTGATGTAATAACATAAAATGCTCACACCTTCCTATGATAACTTTACCAACAATGTGAAATGCATTTTTATCCAAACCGCATCTTTCTAGCTCCTTTTATATAGCTGCCAGCATGGAAAAAGCAAAAATTCAAAATGGTGGCCTATTTCCCGCCATAGCGGATTTAGCGCAACTGGGATTTGGTGGGACTCAACAGTTTTGTGTTCCATGATATAATTTTTATATGCACACCAATTATTTACTTGATATTCCGTTTTCCCCTCATCTTGTCTAATAATGACTAAGACCAACAAAAATTTTAGCTGCCACAGTGGCTTGGTCGATCGCTTCAAATAATGTGTTGTAGGGGGCTTATATTCAACTACGGAACTTTCGGTCAGGCCTAGTTTTTTTTATTAATTGTTACGTTTATTAGCATATGTACTATTAACGGTTTAATCTAATGGTGCAGGGATGAAGAAGGCAGTTAGGAGGAAGTGAACCCGCATTTGCGTGGAGGTGTTGGAGTGAAGATGAAAAATATTACAATGATAAATAACTTTTGAAAAACCACCTTCAGTTCCCCTGGCCGAGATTCGAGCCTTGACCTCCCCGTTAATGGTTAACAAAGTATTGTGAGCCAACGACTCTACCACTTGACCACCCCTGCGGGTGAGTAAATACTTAGGCCAATATGCTAGCACGGTTCTCATCATACCCTAATATTTATTTGGACATTTTGCCCTCCCCGGCTCTAAAACGTTCCGCCGCCACTGCCCATAAGTACTAATTACGCTAATGGGCTAAGGATGGGAAAGGTTGAATTTATATAAAGTGAGCCCACATTTGCTTGGAGGGATAGTGGAAAACCATTTAGAAAAAAAAAACACCCCCAGTTCACCCGAACGAGATTCGAACCTTGATCTCCCCAACCTTGGCAGTCTAGCTCAACACGAAACTAGCACTTCGAACACTTAATAAACCATTTAGAAAAAAAAACTCCCCCAGTTCACCAGAACGAGATTCGAACCTTGATCTCCCCAACCTTGGCAGTCTAGCTCAACATGAAACTAGCACTTCGAACACTTAATTTCACTGTCAGCTTCAAGTCCAACTCAATCTATTGCCGGATTAATGCCCTAGGCAGGGGGTTCCCAAACTTTTTATACTGAAAGAGCCTGTGCAACAGAAAAAATACATGCTTGAGCCCTTATAAAAACGTTTACACCAATATTATGAACATTCGATAGTGACAATTAAATTTTACAATAATATAAAAGTGGGATAAAACAAATGAAAAATATTAGGCTATATGTCTGGCTGCGCTTTTGACAAATATCCTTCATTACGATTTGAAAAAAAAAAATTGGCAATACTAATTACCGATCCTATTTTAAAGCGTGAAAAACAAATAAAATAATTTTCCAAAACTGCCTCACTTAGCCTGAGATAGCGATGGTGAAGAACAATTTTAAAAACGCTGCTCTAGGCTACGACTAGACTTGCGACAAAAATGCCGCGACCAGGCAATGCCTTGTTACATTATGTTTCCATACTACACGACTACTGCCTTGTGACAGCGACCTGATCGCAAACGGGAGCGACTTTGGGTCGCATATATGGCCGTACCCTTAGAACGCATGACAGCATACTCGGCTATCTATTTAATGAAACTAGGTCTCCTTTCAGAGGTAATTTCTAAAATGACACGTCCCCCTGATAAGGGCTCGGGGCGGGGACTCGAGTCACTAGAAAGAGGTGAGGGGGTGGGGGTCATGAATGCACTCTCTAGTGGTGAGGTGGAGTGAGATACGTCACGTCATGAAGTTCCGTGATCACATCCCAGCATCATGGAGGATCTTGTCGGATGAAAAGAACCCAGTGTTGCTAGGAAACTGAAAAACAGTGGCGCGCCTAGAAGTTTACTTTAGGGGGAGGGGGATACAGCGTAGTGAATACTGTGTATTGTTTGCCAAATTGGGAATTTTAGGGTCACTTTTAATGCGTATAACGGTATTTCTTTTGAATATGAAGTTGTAGCCTTGTTTTTAATATATAGCCTATACATTCATTGTTATATTTTAGAGTATTTTATAATCAGTGTTAAGATTTAATTACTATTATTTGCGGTCTTGGTGAAGAAGGAGGGACCAAATTTCCGACTTCCCCCCTTCCCACCAACATCAGGGCAGCAAGAGAAAACTTTCAGACAAATTTAGTTTGTGATGACTGAATTGGGGTTAGGGGGAGGGGCAATTAAACTCCTTCTTTCCCCTATATATGCAGCCGGAATAGGCGATAATATTAGCAAGTTTGAGTAAATTAAGATTTCGGTTGTAATATTTTAAGGTTTTACAAAGTACATAGTAGCAAAAAATTAGCCAAGAATAAAAATCGTTTGATGGTCGAATTTAGAACTCTGTCAGAGCTTTTGTCCAAAGTTAAATTAGATTGTAGTCCCACTCTACCGTATATTTAAGGTCACCACCTACTTGAAAAGAAATATCCTCAAATTGTTCTGGTTTTCATGGGATTGGCTCTGTTATGACGCTCATAAAAAATAACTATATTTGTTATATATAACACATCTATATAATTAACTATTTACTCGGATCTTAAAACGGAGAAATTTCACGTGAAACGTCTTTACAAAATATTAGCTAAATTCACCTTTTCGTGATTCAATAAAAAAACTATTTGTAGGTTGTTCAATCCTATTGGCATAACGTGATTGTGAAATAATAAACCACTTCTTGAATATCGTGGTATTTCTGAACGTCTGCAACGCGTATCATCGCTCCGTTCAACGGCCCCATTTGATAAATTAAAAGAGAAATTAGGTCCCATTCGCACCCTATGTATTCGGTGTGAACCGACCCTAACAAGAGGGCTCACGCTTTGTATCACGTCGGCCGTGGGAAGTCTCTTCGCATGTGTGTGATGCTCGTTATCACAGTGTGTGTGCGTCTTATTCACGCCTCATGTGTGCGGACACGAACTGTCTGTATCTGTGGCGACATTATCGCTAGCACATTTGGCCTATCAGCATATTTATACAAATAGTTAGGAAATATAGCAGCAGTTGTACGGAAGGAGAATGAATAAACCGTGAATGGAAAACGTCAGTACTAAGGACTCAAACCTCTGAATTTCCCCAACATATGTAAACCAGATAAGACGTAGCATACCCATCGATCCGGGCTGTTATTATTATTAATATTGCATCTCTACCCTCCCCCACACCCCCGACCTTGAAATACTGGCTACATATTATCTGATTACGAGGAGCGTAGTAACTACTATTTTCGTATCGAGCGGACCCGCACCGGCGGACACGTGGTTTATACGTCAGGCTCGCCTAGTCTTGTTTGCTGGTGATGGGAAGGCTGGGGTTCGAATCTCGGACGGCTGTATCAAGGATGTTTTAATGGCTTACCACTATCAAAAAACACAAGATTAATAATAATTTTGGTGTTAAGGGATGTTGAGCATCCTCCCCACCCCCCGCCTCTTCCCATCAAAACCACTCGATAGGAATTTGCTCGTCACACTTCATTTCGCACTCCTTCTTTCCCGATACTTGTTTATTTATTTAAAATAATTTGAGGTGAAAACTGTCAACGTTTAAATTTAATAACAAGAAATAGGCCTTCCATTCAATCATTCTAAGTTAAATACCGACTATTCTCATTAAATTATTCATTTAGTTATTGTTTCGAATATGTGTGAAACCAATTTTAATGCTTCCGCCCTAATCCTCATTAATACTCAATTCTATAAAGCTTACTTTCAAAGGAATGGTGGGAATATATTTTTGTTTGTGAATTAAATCTTTTTCACAATAGGCTTTATTATTTTCAATATTTTGGCTCGTCGAGTTGATTTTTTACCCTTTTGTAAAGTTGTAGTTAATTTTCCCATACACGTGTGTTTATGAATTACTTTATTAGTGATACCAAAGTACACAGTATAGTTACAACTAAAACAATAAAGAAAGAGTTCCCTGCGGAAATAACTCTAGTGGGATCTCGCATGCAAAAGTTTTATTGCTATTTTTATGAAAGAATATATATTTTTTTCTTTCTTACATCATGGTTTAAAAGTGTTACAAGGGTCCACAATTCCAAGTTTTGAACACTTATTTAGAACAAAGAATATTTCCTCATTTGTTTCCCTTTCTTGGAATTCCATTGTTTGCCGTAAAACTGAACGCTTATTAGCCTAACCAAGATTGTTTCTCCCTCTACTTTAAAATTGCACTTTAAATAATCCTACGTATGCCTTTTTAACACTCTACATCGGTGGTTCCCAAATTTAATTTAAATTCAGATTCATATTTGGTGACCCACCAATAATTATAAGATATATTATTTTTCTTGCGCAATATGTTCCAAATATATGGTCCAGAATCCACAAACTTGTATATAATGTGTCAGTTTCCATTTGCGCTAGTATATAGTTGAGATGCTATAAAGGAGATTATCACTGAGAGGAGGTATGTTGTTATAATTCAGAAAATTAATCCGGGTTTGTACTAAACAAAGAATTTCCCACTCTTAGACCACTTTCAACACAAGATTTGTTTTTATATTTATTGTTTTAAACGCCAAAAATAAAAACACTCTCTAAGAGACATTGTTTTGAAATATATTTAACTTCTTGGTTGGACAGTTTTGACTAGTCAGAATAGTAGATTACTTGTAACCATAAATGTAGCTACATTGAAAACGTCGGTAATAAATAAATATGCCAACAATATAGAGCACATTCTGTTGAACCAATTATAAATGTTTGCTTACAATTTTAGCGGACCATCCAAAAATGTGTCCTGCGTCAGACATATTTGGAACCACTGCTCTACACTATCAATAAAACTCTCTGCCTTGAAAACTAAATTCCATTAAGTAATTATTGTGACGCCATTGTTTCGGGATATTTTACAATTATGAAACACTATTTTTGTTGCTAGTTTGAACTAATTTTTGTCTTAGCTCCATAAGAACAAGGGGATGTGGGAAGCCCGTCAGAAAGCGCCATAATAAGCTTAAAAATAAGTTTCTGTTTTCTAAAATGTCAACATTTCTGCCTTAAATGGCTTCCCAGTTAGTTGTAGATCGTGTTAGGGTACAACTTTACTTACACAAGATTTCAAAATGTATATCGTAATATATAATCTTCTCATGTGTGATTCACTAATGTGTAATGGTAGTGTGATTGTGAGATTAAAATGGAGGACCTACAGTTTAACGTGGAATCCGAACCACGGTGAAGGCCGGGCATTCCACATATTCACAAGTTGTGATTAATACACGTCTTGTCAGAGGTTAAGGAAGGGTTTGGCAATCAGATAAATCTGTACCGGGACTGAGTATTGAATCCCGGACCCCAGCACAGAAGTCTGACACCTTACCCCTAGACCACCAGGTCACCTACAGTAATATAATAAAGTATCCAAAATAACTATGAAATGATACAAAGCAGAATCATCGCCTTGTACTGGAGCAATAGCAGAGCAAAGTCCTGGCTGGATTTGTTAACAATGTTAGGAAACAGGTGAGCCGGAACCTTTTTTGTTCAGGGGTGTAGGGGGTGGGGGGCAAAATTACTAAAGTAAATTAAATATCAACTACACAATTATGTTTAAAAAACTTAACAATAAATACAGCTTTAAAACGTGTATGCACCAGGTACCTATTTCAACCTGGACGTGAAAAAGTTCTTAAAACGTTTTGTGTTTCAGATAATTTGAAGTACTCTTCTTTATTCTGTAAAACATTCTATATGAAATTTACCAAGGTCTAACATACTAACATATTGTGGCCGGGAAATATTTTACTTCCTTTACCAATTCATTTTGATTTTTTCAAAATAGAAATCAATTTTTGAACATTGGTTCACACTAGTTGCCGTTGCAGTCCTCTTCATTTCTCTCTCGATGTTTTCAATAATTAAACTTCACTTACACAAATAAGTTCTGAGACTTGGAAATAGGTTTTAACTACAGGGTTTTAGGTTTTAGCAAACTTTTATCGTTCTCACACAAAGAATAATGTTTAAAAAACAGGAATAAATCAAAAAATAGAAATCAATTTTTGAACATGGGTTCACACTAGTTGCCGTTGCAGTCCTCTTCATTTCTCTCTCGATGTTTTCAATTATTAAACTTCACTTACACAAATGAGTTCTGAGACTTGGAAATAGGTTTTAACGACAGGGTTTTAGGTTTTAGCAAACTTTTATCGTTCTCACACAAAGAATAATGTTTAAAAAACAGGAATAAATCAAATACGTCAGTATCTGTATAGCTATAAACAAATTATGTGGCTTCATAGTAGAGATTACACAATACACATCTAATGAAATAATGTATGAAAATGGAGAATAATCAATCACGCTAGTCTCTACAGCTATAAGCAAATTACTCGGCCTCGTAGCATGACTACACAATACACAGATCACAAAAATGTTACTGTCTAACATTGACACCGGCCGTGCATCTATCGGCCATGTGGAGAACTAATGTAGTTGATCCAAGCTTTTTTCATTTTTCTTTTTCGTGGCTTTTCTTTTAACTTTTATCTAACTTCAAAAATACTTAATATATTTTGATATTGTGATATGATAAAAAAAATGTGAGTTTTGAAAGAAGGGATTAGTAAGTCCAATAATTATTGTTCACTGTTACTGGTCAGGGGTAGCGAGAATCATAATTAAATTGTTAAAAAAATTTGTCCCAAGTACAAGGCCCTTGCCCCAACTGAACACCTGTAATAAAGCAAGGGTGGAGTCATGTACCCCTGCCCCCCTTTACCCAGTTCTGGTACCTATGCTAGGACACAAAGTAGAGTTCTCGCCTTGTATAAAAGTATCAATATTAGGAGACAGAGCATAGTCCTAGCCAGTAACAATGCTAGGAGACAGGCAATGTTTCAACTATTTGGGACGAATGCATTCGAGATATCCAACGTTTTAAAGTTTCTCCTCAAATTTAATTTCTCTTAAGGACGTTAACATTGGAAACATTATCCAATTAGTTTCAATAAATCAATAATAGCGATGGCTGTTCTTTTCTCGCACTCGGGTATCGACTACAGTGTTTGGTACTTGAATGTGTCACTATTGTTGGGTTCACTTTAGAGCAGAGATGTTAATACCTGAATATTATTATCCAAGAGCTAACATATACGTGCCATTCTAGTGACGACAGGTCTGCTGATGAAGGGGAGATTGAGGTTCTAATCCCGGTCGGGTCTAATGAGGGTGTTTTTTCCTAAATGGTTTCCCACCCTACACTCCACTCAAATGCGGTTAGATTACCTCTATACTGCTTACTTTCTCATACCTTCCCCATTAGAGAAATCATCAAATATGCTTATAGCCAGAACAGGTAGTAATACGTGGTAATGATAAAATATATATCCCATTACCGTTGGGTTTAGTCATCTAAAATGTCTACAGGGAAATTTTCTAGTTGGGTATGGAAAATGTTCACCTCTAGTTAGGGTAATACGTGTTGTACAGGTTGGCAAAAATTATTTGCAAGATGATTGCGTTATGTCTATTAGTGAAACATTATGTTCAGATAAAACCAGACTTCACATTATGAAATAACACGTAAACCATAGCATAGCTTGAATGGCAGCAAAGAGCTCAGCTAATCTCAGGAACTATGGTTGTGAGATCTCCCAGAAACATATTCCTTCCCCCACAGTGGTACTGTTAACTGTACTTACTTTAGATCAGTCGGTTGCGTGTCTCTCTACTGAGTTAAAGGTCCCAGGTTTGATTCCCAGCATGGCAGATAATGTATCATTAGTGAAATGTGGATTTACCCTTTCTCAGGGATGAATTAACGGCCGGACCGGAGCTGGATGGATTGTCTCTTCTAGATTTAAGTTCCTTTGTACGTCATGTGCTGATATCATTCGGTTCAGAAAGTGCACGTTAAATGCCTTAAGCAAATGAAATGTAAATGGTACTGCACTCGGTTTTACCCACAAAGCAGTGCACTGAGTCCCTCAGTATCTGGCTTGTTTCTAACTTTTGTTTGGGTCCGAAATTGTAGACAGTTTTATACAATGTGAGTGTTCTTCAAGTCTGATTATAGAAAGCGATTTTAAAGAATGGAATACAGGAGGATTGTAATTTTTTTTAAATATGCTTTATAATGTTAGTCACAGGTAAAAAGAGGGATTAGAGAGTGTAAGATAGAGAAGGTGAAGAGGTGGCTAGTCAACATTTTTTGTCAACAAAGAAAATGTAGTGCTGGCTGGCTCTGTGTAGGACTCGATGTTCTGTGAACTAACGTCGGAATTTATTATCACCACCGTGATACTATAACGATTATTTTATAACAAAAAAGTGTGCCAGGCTTTCCTGTCTTTATGAAAAAAACTCGTTCGTGTAAAAAAGAAGAGTCATACGTTTGTTATGTGACACGTTCGTGAACGAAAGCAGCGTCGTCTGCGAGGAAGTTAACGTAACGTAACGTATTGACTATGGCAGCTATTTATTAAGGCCTCTCGACAGTCATAAATAACACACATCGTATGTCGCAAAGTAATGTTGTTATATGGGTGGTATAAAGGAAGGGGGAGGGGTGAGGAATGTCTAGCCCATATTTTTTTCTGTAGGTAATTGCTGTATATGAATGATGCATATCTAAAAAGACAATTGAGGATACGTATGCGTATGAGTGTGTGGAGTGGGGTACCGGTAAGTATGGTACGTTGCAAAGGTACACTTAATTTATTCATGTTTGATAAATTATTGCTTATATAATATGTGTTAATATACAAGTTGTTTACAATATTTGTATATTAGCATACAACCAAATCTAGATGATCTGAAACCCGCCTCGGTGGCGTAGTTGGCTAACGCGCTTGTCGTGTTGAAACTCGACTGCTGAGGACGGGGAGATCGCAGGTTCGAATCTCGGTCGGGTGAACTGGGGGTGGTTTTTCCTAAATGGTTTTCCACTCTCCCTCCACGCAAATGCGGGTTCAACTTCCTCTAATTCAACCTTCCCAAGTCCTAATTCATTAGAGTAATTAGTACTTAAAGCCTATAGCCCGAACGGGTAGTAAGACGCGGTGCTACTAAATATTATTATAGATGATCTGAAACTATTGCCCGCGTAATTGGCCACGTGGGCGAAGACGTTAAACTCAATGGTCAGCCATGTGAGTATCATGGAGGTCAGTGTTCAAATCTCAACCTGGTGGGCCGAAGTTGTGTTTTCTTCTAAATGCTTTCCCACTCTCTCCTTCCACGCAATTGCTGGGTATACACACTTATTGTAAAAAAAAATTCCTTCGTCGTTCTTACTCTAAGAGTGTAAAAATGAAAATAGCTCAGTCGGGTAGTAAGATGCAAAACACGTGTTTAAACGATAGGGTTGTTGGGTGATATTATTGTATCTTTCAAGAAGAAACAAGTTTCTAAATATTTCACTGTAGCAACAACATCAAAAATTAAATATTGTTAAATATTGTGCCCCTATTTTGTTATTATCAGCTGACTAAACTAGACAGTAGAAAGTTGTTGCAAGAGCCAGGGTGATTAAGAGACTCCCCTGCCTGTGTTACTTACTGATGATGTAATTAATAGATCATAAATTATTGTCAGTGTTAACCTTAATGTGTTTTCACCTTCACTTCATGTCCGCCCTTCCACTTCCCCTTCTCACACAATCGTCCTACATTTGCCTGTTCTGCTTCTTGTAATGAGTCATGGTTAAATTGAGAAATTAAAGTTACGGTATGTTAGAACATTGTTTCTATCACATTTAAAAAAACCATAATATTTAGATAAGGAAACGTTACAAAGTAGAATGCTTCATCGCAGTACTTAGCTTATACTGTACAACATATTTTACCTACAGTACATACCTTAATTTCCATGAATAATCCTATTTCTCCATTTTCCTTGTTGTTTTAACAAATAGGCCCTAGATATTTTTCTTCCTCCTTCCACGCTAAGGGGTCATCCACAAGCCACGTACTACTTTTGAGGGGGGAGTGAGATGTGAGTTCAGATTCTACATGGTCGTACATATGGGGAAGGTTAGCACATCTCATTATTAAATTCAAATGTTGAAAAAAATCACTTATATTCAGAATTTAAAATGTATTCTGAGTTTTATTAAATCTAAGTCCCTCTTTTAGTGTCACAAACGCTTTCCTATGAAATAATGACATTCACTCTTGATGTGAAAAGTTACATAACAAAGGTTGGCGAAGGGGAAGAAGGGGGGTCAGGATAATTGTCTCCTTGGTAGGGGGTAAGGCCAAAAAAGGTAAGAAACAACGTTACGTGGTTTATGTATGACCTCTAATCCAAGTGCTTTTCTTATACTATTTCTCTTTTGCATGTATTCTCTACCCGTCTGGGTTATCCGCGTGTTTACACTATTGGGGTGAAGATGTGAAAGGCTTCATTTGAGAGAAAATGCACACGTATTTGCGGGGAGAAATAATGGAAAACTATTTAGTAAAACTCACCTTAAGTACGCGCAGCCTGGATTTGAACCCTCCGACCTCCCCATCACTGGTGGACCATACTGAATGGGCTTGACGTTTAATTCGCGTACCCACCGATGTGGGTTGATGCCCGTTATTCACGAGGGTGGACGACGCCCGTGAATGTGCCAATACACGATGTTGGGGTGACGCCCCCTATGTGCACGTACCGGATGTTCTGGCCACTCCCTGCTTGCACCATTCCCCCCGCCCCTTTTTTTTGCTTTCTTTTAGATGGTGCCTAATCCGTCGAAAAACAAAAATCTGTGACAATTACTAATTAATTACTGATTAAAAATTCCCATAAACTGGTAAATAAATATATTTCACATTAGCGTGTTCAGAAGAGTACGGGGGGAAATTAGTGTGAAAATCACCCTCACCCACAGGGCGCGTGGACAAAGGGTTGAATATCGTATTGTTTAGTTTTGCCAGTGATAGGGAATGTTGGGGTTCGAATCCCGGCCTGGCTATCTGAGCGATTTCTTATACTAAATGGCTAACTACTCTCCCTTCACTTAAATGTTGGATGAACTGCCTTTGAAACTATGTATTATTCCTCCCTGCCCCTTTATTGGGAAAATACTGATAAATGGGAGAAAAATACATAAAATAAACACACAATCCGAGTTAAAACCAGCCCATACATGTGACTCAATGTTTACCATGATGGTTTTACTATAGGTTTAGGGGGACCTGATATCGATTCCGGTAGGTGCAGACAAAGATATATATTATTTGTGTACGGGTTCATCCTGCCATGTGCTAGTTATTAAGTAACTATTTAAGAGCTTGAGCTGGTGTGTAGTGTTATATGAACAGTCCTAAGCTGAATTAGTTTGTAAGTTGTGTTACAATATGATTGTGTCTAGAAAGTACGGTACATGTTAAACTCATCAACGAAAGTTCCATCATTCATAATATGTACCCTGGAGTCCAAACAGGATGTGAGAAGTTCGAGTGTTCACTACGCCGCTACATTCACACCACACATCACACATGTTCCACTTGAATCGTGGAGAGCACTCCCCCTTGAATACGTCACGTAGCTGCACTGATTCCTTGCAACAAGATAGACAGACGGACGTGGCATCCAGGTCTGAATGATACCACATTATGTCTCCTGCTGGGTGAGCACTAACTGCAACAACCGTATCTCCTCCACAAACTCCACACATGAGGAACGTTTTAATGTCTCATACAAAGGGAGAATTGCAATCGTTTTTCGATTTCGTGATTATTATGGATATTTATAATGTATTTGCCTCCGAACTAAAATAAATGGCTCTTAAAATTCTACCAGCCTCTACCTGGCGTTACAGCATAAAAGATTTGAAAGATTTCATTCAAATATAATATTTATTGTATATTATGTGACTGCACCTTGAAGATAAAACTTGTAATTTTAATTCTAGTTCTATATTTAAACTAGTTTTGCTCGTTGGAGACTCCACCCCCAAACCCCTAGGGGGTTTTCTTTGCAAGTGGATGTAAATTAATGTAATTCCAGAGCCGTTTGTTGATAGGCCTTACCGTTTAGCCACATGAGACCTCCAAAGAAAGATTTTTTTAACTTTTTGGAATTTTCCCGTCGGTTACAGGCTAGACGCTATAAGTTTGCCAAATTTCAAGTTTCTATCTTATCTGGAAGTGGGTAAACATTAATGTCAGTGAGTGAGTGAGTCAGCCGTGTGTCTTTATAGTAGTATAATTTAGTTCACTGATTACTGATTTTTGGATTATTTTAAATGGCCATGGGTCCTCCTATCAATTTTGTTGAAAATTTAATCCGGATGAGTGTTTCATATGAGTCACTAAATAGTAGATTTTTCTGAGTAAAAACTATTTAAGAGTGCTTACTGGTAACGGTTTTTTTAACAACAAAAACTATAATATACCTTAAGAGAAAGTATGTTAATTATTGTGCCATACAATATATTTTAAAAGTCTTCTAAACCCAAAAACTGGATAAGCCAGTGTTCAGTATCGCCTTGTCTGGTTTGTAAGCGATGAAGAGATAGGGGCTTGAATCCAAGCTAGGTATTGTATATTACAGCCCTAGCTCCTAGATATTGAATAACAGGACTTACAAATCAACTTAGCCAAGGGCAAAACGTTTAATACTACACAGCCAGCACTAGCACTTAAATATTTACTGATTAGATGGCAGGAGTATCAATCTAATTTTAAATTAAATACCACATTTAATACTATACACTTAGCTACAGAACCTAGATATTTACTGATTGGATGTAAGTACTGAAGTTAAGAAATAAATAAACCAAAGAAAGAACGTCTAAAACTATACACCAATCCTAATTATTTACGAATTGGTTACCGGAAAAGGCGCGTGTACAAATAGCAAATATTTTGTTCTCGCCACCAAGATTTAAACCAGGATCCACAATACCTGGGGTAAGAACTCTTTAACCACTGAGTTACGAGTGTGGGGCTGCCCGATGTTAAAAAAAAGTCTTATCCTGTAAACGAAGTCGAAAAATAAAAGCCAATATTCTAAAGAGTTTTCTATAGACGATGCAATTGAGGCTATTTCTCGTAACGGCCCCATTCCAAGTTAAGGGCGTAGGCTCAGCCATCAACCCCAGGATGTTTTTAACAGGGTGGAGTCATACCCCACCTCTCTCTTCCCTCCTCCTGACTGTTTGCTTCGTTTTCAGGCGGAATAAAATACACTATTGCCAGAGCTACAGGGCACTACATAAAGACTACGAGGGGTGGTAAAAAAAGGAGTATACTGTATAGGCTCAAAGTGAGATGGATTGTGGAGGAAAGAAACGAGATAAAAAACTATTTCATAAAACATGCCCAGAAAACTGCAACGAGGGATTCAGTGGACTTGACTCAGAGCTTCATAAAGTATTTTAGGGATGAGGTGGTCGAAAAGAAGGAGGGGAAACTTCCGAGAACCTCCTGAAATCCTGTGAAATATCCTTTTAGCTATTGCTACTCTCTCTCTCTCTTTTCTCGACATCGTCTTCGATTTTTCCTATACTCCATTCACGGTAGGAATTACTCTCTGAAAGGTCTTTTTTCTTACCAATATCTTACTATATAATATACTTCTGGTAGGGAAAAAGGCCTTTCAGAAAACAATTCCTATGCTGAACAGACTTTATCCTGCAACAAGCTTTTTTTTCCTTACTATAATTCTTCTCTCTCCTGGTTTTTAAAATAGATACTTCAACACGGATGGCTAGCAGAAAATATATCCGATAATATTTTTTAATATATTTTTTCTTCCCATTATTTTTTAACCAGTTTTATTCTTGGACTTGGAAAAGGTTTTTGTTCCGATCTTCTTCTTTCTCTCAAGACTAGTTCACTTATTTACTGACTTGTTCGAGAGGTCAGACTTTTCTCTTGAAGTAAGAGAGAAAAAAAAATTCTTTAGTTCTTACAGGCTTTTCCACTCTGCCTGGAGAGTGTTTCTTTGACCCCCCTCCCTTCTTTTCAAATCCCACCCCTATCCCTAACCTGCCCACCATCCCTAAGGCCTGCCGCCATCAACGCCACAGAGAATGTAATTAAAAGTCCCAAGGGCAGAATGGGGTAATATCTGAAAAGAGAGAGAAGAAAAATAAGCCGGTAAACACCCCCCACCCTCATCTTCAAAGGAAAAGAATTGAAAAGAGGTTCCTCGAAAAAAAATATTGAAAATGGGTGTTTTAGGGGCTCGAGGGGCGGGCTTTCTTTTTCTTTTTGTATCGAAGTTTGCCCGAAATCTTTGAAAATGTATGACTCGCCCATTTATATATCCAGGTATTGGAAAATGACTTAAGAGTTTTCTCTCCGTAAGAAAGGAAGATGGAAACCCCCTCTTTCGAAGATAAATCTCACCGCTTTGGCATATTACTTGTGTTATCGGTGTAAGGGAGGGAAACTTGTTTCGGTGCTGACTTCCCACTCTCCCTTGTGATTCTACTACCCTCTCCTCCCGTATTCCTCTTGGAAAAAAAAGTTCTATATTATGTTTTCTGCAAAGTTACAGAGAGTTAAAAAAACATAGTCTATCAAACATAGTTGGCACAGCACATGTATTACTTCACACATTTTTTTTACACCGCTTCTTTCTGCCCGTCCGGGCTGTACGCATTTTAACTGCACTAATGGAGTAGAGAGGAGGAAGTTAAAGTTTATATTAACTGTACACAGCACTTGCGTGAAGAAAAAAGGGGAAGCCATTTAGGGAAAATCCTACTCAGTTTTTGTTTTCTCTGTGGATTACTTAGTACCCGTTCAAGTTATACTAATGTATTAATTACGTTTTTTTTTGCGTCGCTTCTTACAATCTGTTCAATTATATACCTATGACCTAAATTACGATAGTGGATTTATGGCTTATGAAGGTTATATTTAGAGGAAGTGTACCCACATTTGCGTGTAGGAAGAGTGGAAAAACATTTTGAAAAACTATCTATTCACCCGACAGAGATCCAAACCTTGCTCTCCCCGTCATCGGCAGTCTAGTCTACTGTGAGAGTAGTGAATTAGACCACGCGGCTACCAAAGCGGGTATTTCGCTAATGGTCTAGGAATTAGAAAATTTTCCCACATTTGCTTGGAGGTAGAAGAAAACATCATTTAAGGGACATCACACTCATTGCACCAGACCTACATTCTAACCATAACCCCCCCACTACCCCACCCCGTCTCCAGAAAACTAGACTAGATGAGCCTGGCATTCAGTCCCCATACTAACAGCTGCGGCTCCAAATAGCTTACTGTTGTCAAAAGTGACACCTGTCGTCACGTGATCTCAGGCGTGACAGGCCAGGCCAGTTTTTCGGATTAAACCTCGGTTGGGTGAACTCGCCATGGTTTTCTACACGACCGTGATTCATCGTTAGGTTGGGTGCACTCGCCATGGTTTTCTACACGACCGTGATTCATCGTTGAAATGTTTCCTTCCCCTCTTCCCACATATACGGATGTATCTCCGCTAAATAAACCTTATTCATTCTTAAATCATATATTAAACAGTTAATCACTTTGGTGCTAGACATAAACCTCCAGTGTCAATCTGTCGGCATCGAATTTCACTTTCATCTCCGAGCGAGTCAGGCGTGCTGACCACTCATCTAAACTTCCCGGCCATGCGCGGTCACCTTGGATTAGAACGTGGTCTATCAGACACGGCAGATAAGAGAAGACAAGTGTGACTTTTCAAAGGTGAGAGAGTTCTTGTTCTAACTATAAATCGTGCTCTTACTTTAAACTTTAGAACCCCATACACACAGGTGATATTTTTGTACCTAATTCAGTAACCTATTTAATTAAGTGTAATCAACTATTTATTACAGTGTGAACGACTACTTATCATGGAGAATATAGATAAAACAAGTAACTTTCATGGAAACCTGTGCGTAACTTGGTGATATCGTCTCTTATATTTTTCAGCAATGTTGAAGTACAGACGCATGCGAAGAAGAGAGATAAGTTGTTTCTTCATAAGCAAAGTGAACTGTGATATCCTTCCTTTCCTTTCAAAAACTTTTGTTTTAATTAGCTTGAGGAAAGTGTATTCAACTAAATGCTTTTATAGATATAATCATGAGGAAAGTGTATTCAACTAAATGCTTTTATAGATATAACCATTTTTTTAAATACGCCGTATTGTTTCAAATATACATTCAAATTTTAATTTTTACATAGCCTGCACAAATCATTCAATGAAAGGAATTTTATTTTTCCTGGTTACATAAATCATTCACAAAACGAGGATAAAAACAAATATGGCGTGAATATGTGTCTTATTTGATGTAGTAGCAACTTTGCTGGTTATTTCGTGATAGTTGCCATAAGTAATTATACACATGTTTCTCTATAAAATTAAGTACGAAAATATTGCCCGTGGAAATGGGGTATAAGTTAACCCACTCTGCGCAGTCCAATTCCAAAAGAGCACTCTTATAGAATGTGCACGTGAAAAGAGAACTACAGTATATGAGAAAATACATTTAAACACTTTATTCCTCGCTCGCAATAACTTCAAGTTAAACTCTCCGTGATTCTAGGATACTTGAGCCGGTATCATTTTCCTGAAAGTAGGACAGGTGAACCTAGAAAACTAGAAAGGTAGGACAGTTTGAACTAATCTCATTTTCCCGAGGGTAGTACATATGAACCGAGATAATTAGAGAGGAAGAGCTGGTGAACCAGTCTCATTTTCACGAGGGTAGTACATATGAACCGAGATAATTAGAGAGGAAGAGCTGGTGAACCGGTCTCATTTTCCCGAGGGTAGTACATATGAACCGAGATAATTAGAGAGGAAGAGCTGGTGAACCGGTCTCATTTTCCCGAGGGTAGTACATATGAACCGAGATAATTAGAGAGGAAGAGCTGGTGAACCGGTCTCATTTTCCCGAGGGTAGTACATATGAACCAAGATAATTAGAGAGGAAGAGCTGGTGAACCGGTCTCATTTTCACGAGGGTAGTACATATGAACCGAGATAATTAGAGAGGAAGAGCTGGTGAACCGGTCTCATTTTCCCGAGGGTAGTACATATGAACCAAGATAATTAGAGAGGAAGAGCTGGTGAACCGGTCTCATTTTCACGAGGGTAGTACATATGAACCGAGATAATTAGAGAGGAAGAGCTGGTGAACCGGTCTCATTTTCCCAAGGGTAGGACATAGTATGGACCGATAGGCTTATAGAGAGAGCTAGGACACTTTGACTGATGGAAGTTGATGAGGTAGGACAAGGATTAATTTATTTTGAAAATTGCTTCAATTTTGTTTTTATGTACTATAAATATAGATCACCTCAACAAGTTAAAATAATTTAACCAATATTAGAAATATTAACTCAGTATCAATATTATTTTATAGAAATATTATTTCAAATTTAGGGGGTAAACAAGCAGTCTAGCAAGAGGAACTACTCATTCTAGTGAGGGGAGGGAACGCCTAGCTCACAAGATTTGTGATGGATGGGGTATTTAAAAACCGCATGACTTGGGATGAGGCACGCATCAACCCGATGTAACAGCAAAATAAAGTGCTTGATATTAAGCGTGCACTATCTTCACTATCTTAGAACTAAGCGCTTGAAATTTCAGGGTACGTTTCAGGGAAGAGTCTTGCTGCGGATTCAGACGGAAGTGACGTGGTACTCGCATGCCACATGGTAGCAAAGTGTGAATAGGGGGGGGGGAGGGGGCATTTATCTTGTGACCGTATTTGTATTCATGTGTCGGGTACTATTGTGAGTGTGTGGTGAACCTAACGCTTTGCATTGTTAGCAAGAGGGGATACCGATGTTATCACCTACTCGGACGTGTCTGCTGCGTGGTCCAAATTAGGGGTCGGGAAATGGCGGACTCCTATGCTTCATGCGATATGATACAAAAAGAGTTGCGTCATCAAGCCATTAGAGACGGTCTGGGAACTGAAAAGAGTGGGGGAGCTGAAGTATTTATAAAAAAAAGTCTTAATTCTGCTCTACCTTTTATAGGAATTAGATATATCTTTTCCCCCCTTGAGTTTGTTGTTGCTGTGAAAATAATATTATTTATGTGATAAATTGTATTAGAGTTGATAAAAATATAGTTCCGACGCACCCATTAGATTTTTTTTAAGTTATCATAAAGATAAAATGTTGTTTTCCTTAACATTTTTTACCTAGAGATTAAAATCACGTTTTAAGGTGCCGTTGAACCAGGATTTTCATGTGTGGAGGGAAGATCCCCCCCTCAAGAAATTCGGAATTTTTCTGAAATTTGAGAGTAAATTTAAAATTAAATTGGAAACTAACTAAAAAACACACAAACAAGTTCATCGTTTATTTATATTTTTTGTTAATTAAATTTTGCATTAAGAATGTAAATCAGTTATTGAGAGTGATTGACACGCAAACTAAGGAATTTCTTGAGGGGGGCTACCTATATCCGCCTCTGGATGCACCCCTGCATTGAACTTAGAAAAGTTGGCATAACAATTATGTTTGTGTTTTGTAGCTGTGACTACAGAAGAAGGAGTTTTATGAATTTATTTCAAACTTTATATTGAGATGTTAAGCGATTCAAGGATAAATTAATATATATTTTAAATGACTCACACGATTTGGTTCAAAATGGACATTTGGAGAGTGTTTTAAATGATAAATTGCACTGTAAACTAGTTTTACTTAGATATATTCTTTTAACAGTAGTTTACTGTTCACAGATTTTTGAAAATATTGTTTAAACTGTAATTAACTAATTATAAAAACTGATAAAATATATACGATTGAGTTGGTCAATTTTTGTTGTTGTTGTCAATCACTATTGGAGTAGAAATAGTGGAGGAAAGAATGGATCAGAAATAAAGGGTGTGTGGTGGGGGTTGAAAAGTCATGTCACTTGCTTTGGTGGCCGCATGGTCTAAAAGGCGTCAATCTCGCAATATACTAGACTGCCGATAATAGAAAGATCTGGGTTCGAATCTAGGTCAGGTGTACTGAATGGGGTTTTTCCTAAATGGTTTACACTCTCCCTATACGTAAATGCGGGTACATTTCCTCTAAAATTCAACATTCCTCGCCCTTAACTAATTAGAGTAATTAGTACATAATGCGTATATAACCTTAACATGTAGCTTGGCGCGGTGATAAATAAAATAAAAGTCATATCTACGTCACACAAATGTCGGTTAACCCGCTTTCCCCGCTCTTGGGCTGCACACTGCACAGTCATCGAAATGATTCCCAGAGTTATTAAAAGTTTTGGGCTCTCAAGGGTTTTGCGCCACCCATACCCGGGGTACAGGTTATGGCGGAATGTCAATACTGAACGAAGCTGTGGTAAGCGACGTTAAACTCTCCCTCTCCCAACCTCGCCCTTTCCCACTTACCCGCGGGCTCGTTTATTGGGAAATAGTTCCCTCCGTGAGGTGGGGTGCGGAGGTTCGTAGCCAGCCGCATGTGAAATTAAAATTGATGAATGTTAGGGTGGGAACTATGCCCCCACTCTACCCCGTACCCCCATTACACACCCAGGCTTTGTTGTTGTTTTTTTATTTTGGGGTATTTAGCGTGCACTTTCTGAACCGACTAAAATTTATCAGCGCGTGACTTAAGAATTAACTTAACTTAAGAACAGTCCCAGCATCCCGGCCAAATATTAATCGCTGTAAGGGGGAAGTCCCAATTTCACCAATCATACATTTTTTAAGGATAGTTGAGAAAAAAATAACTCACCTATAAATGTAATAGAATAAATATGATATAGTTGAAAATAAATATGTAATTTGGTGTACAATATATAAAACAATAATAACATTTTAAAATAGTATAATAAGGCAATTAATTATAATAAAATTTCAATGTTAAATGCTATTTTTAATTCTATTATTATTTAGCACCCTTTTCGGGTTATACGCCTTTCTTTTTAATTGTTTTAAATTATCATTGTAAATTTTACTATCTTTTATCTAATTTCTTCTGTCTTACCAACACTTATAATTTATTGCCATAAAATATTATCTAAAAAAGTTATGATTGGCTTATACATTGTACATCAAATCACTTATTTATTTTCAATTATATCATAATTATTAATTACATTAATTTATAAACTTATTACATTTTCTTGGCTATTCTTATCATTACGTTCCTTACTAAAATATTAAAACGTTGTTCAAGACAATAAATGTTTTGATCATGCCGGAAATCGATCCTGGACATCTTGATTCAGTAAACAGACGCAATGCTCACAGAGCTAAGGTTCCAGAATATCAGGCGCTGTTGTGATAAGTTTGGTTTAAAGTAAAGCTCTACATTGAGGTTAAACAAGCCGATACGGTCATATCCATTATTTTGAAATCTACTAGGTCTACTTTAATGTATTCATAAGCCAAGTTGAGAATCATCCACACCGGTGGTTAGGTCCGCAAACAAAAATCATCATTATCGTTTGGTATTTCTCCTGGTGATGGCAGGAGGTAGGGGTTTGAATCCCTGCCGGGTCTAGTGATATATTTTTTCTTTGAAGTTTTTTCCACTCTTCCTCCACAAATATTCCAGGTGGACATCCTCTTAAAATTCACATCCCTTATCCTTACTACATTAGTAAATAAGAATACAGGTAGGCTAGCTAGTAAGATAGAGGGAAATTACCCAGGTGAGTGTGAAGATAACCTTACATTTTTATTTTAAGGGGTAGGCCTTATAAGACGTGGTTAAATGCTGTAGATGAGTGTGTGAAAAAGAGAAAAGTTTTAAGAATAAAATAACTTGTGTATGACGGTGTATGGATGTTGTGAAAGCAAAGGGAGTAGTATGCAAGGCTAGAGAAGTGTGGAGAAAGTTAGTGTGGACGGAGTTGTTTTGATTGTGAGCTATGGTCTTGCCTACCCCGTTAAGGAATGGCGTGATTAGGTATTTATGTATATATTACACAATATATGTTTGAAAATATAAAATATGATCACTTTGAACGACGTTTCACACCAATTGCTACAGTTCTATGATTAAGATGGAAGATATGGGAAAGTAGATGCAGCCTTCCACAAACAAATGCAGCTATTTGTTTTTATAGCCATAACAACAATAAAAAAATCCAAGTTATTTGAGGATTATGTTTGTGGTTTTGAAGAGTTATGCCTGCCATCGCCATAAAAAAAAACATAGCAGTAAAAAGATTTTTACCTTCACAAAAGGCGTTCTTAATGATTGGGCGTGGATATAATCTTAGAACGTAAAATGGGCAGAATAATATGCGCAGTTTATCCCATCTGTAGTCACAGATCATAACCTCTATTTCTAAAAGTGTAAATTGGTTGTGAAGGGAAAAGGCAGTTGGTGGGTGAAGGTTTGTATGTTGGGAGCGACAGTGTTAGTGTGAAGTTGCTATTCGAGCCATCGTACACTGTGATGGAAACACAAGCGCAGTTAGGCCCGAAGTGAGTTTGGTGTAGTGTGTAAGTAAGATCTAGTCGAGTTGAAAGAAAATACATAAAATAAATTTAGACACTAAGCAAACACGGCTTTGATGAAAGTGCAGGTGTGAAGAAAAATTATTCTAGCTTATGGTGAAATGTGGGGATGAGGACCCAAGGATTTGGCAATGCAATCAGCGTCATCACTTCAGCTCATTTCGGATATACCCTACATATAAACACCCTCCTATGGTGTACTCTGGGCAACGTTCTGTGCCACCAGAGCGGCAAATAGTTTACATACAGGCGACCGAACTGGATGTCATGTCCCTCTCGGTCAGTAATACCGTACGCTAAAAGAATTATACATACACACACACACGCGCGAGTATATTGGCAGTCTAGTCTACTGAGGGGTTAGCGCGTTAAACCACGCCACCACCAAAGCGGGTAGTTTTTAAAAAACTATTTCTGTTTTCGTCTTCTTATATATCCTGGTGCTAGTCTCGGCGGTTGCTATTCTAGATTACGTTAATTTGCAAATTATATGAGGGCATAGCCATATGGTTTGATAATACTCGTTACATTACATATTTCTTTGTTATATATTTAGTTGCCAACTAAAAACATAATGTAACATAAGTAAGTCTTCTAGCGTTTTCAAAAAATGTTGACCTTCACTGTTCATTAAAATTGAAACCTAACGCAACCAGTGAAGCTACTTTCAAATAATGTATTCGTCTTTGAAATTTATTTCTATATGACATATTAAATTATTTTTTATGAATCCATTTGAAAGTATGATAAATGTTTCCCGGGCTATTTGTGTTGTAAAATTCCTTTTACTCCTTCTGTGGAGCATAGGGCCGCAACGAATCTTCACCATTCAAGTCGTCTCTGCCACACTTTTGAGTTCGTCCCATTGATATTTATGTAACACCCTTTAATATCCGTTTAATTTTAGAAGATAAAGCGAGGAAAAACTACATAAAAACACTGCAAGATTTTAAACCTCTAACTCAAATCACTCCTATAAGATTACTTTGAATTTAAAAAAAAGGCAAAATAAAGGCAAATTTGTGAAAAACTTGAGTGATTTATTCACCTCATCAGAGTCAGTTTTAGTGGCTGGGTTTGGTCGAAGAGAGATGTTTTAGAGTGGAAGATTTATCCACCCTCCTTAGTCATGGTTATCCAACCCACTAACTCTCTTGCCTATCCAACCATCACGATATAAATCTAGAGGCTATTCCGCTGAAACCAGCCCGCCATACAAAATAGTTGTGTGCTTCATCATTAATGACTCGCAAAACAATGAACAACCTCGTATCACCAACCCCTATTTCGATTCACAAACTAAGTCCTTTGTAATGAATGAATGAAATAACTAGTGAGAAGGGGGAATTAAAACAATACAGCCAAAAGTTTTTTTAATAACAAAGAAAATCCCCTTTTCATCTTCTAGTTAGTTTGAAAGTTCTATAACATAATTTACTCTGCATAAAATATACGAGACGTGGCAAGGAAAAGAATAAAAACAAATTTGGCTCTGCATGAGAGCTACGTTTATAATTTTTAAATGTTTAAAAGTAGGATGTAATCTTAAATACCTCAAGTGTATATTACCTTCAACGACGTTGCATACTTGGAGATTTCTAAGCTGTTTTGCAAAGCGGGTTTCATCTGAACTTAATGTATCTAAGCACTCAAAGCGCCATCACACTTAGATGCCATTGTATATTATTATTATTGTTATTATTAGCACCGCGTCTTACTACCCGTACGGGTTATACGCACTTACGCTAATGTGTAATGGTAAGGTGATTGTGAGATGAAATGAAGGACCTACAGTTTAACGTAGGATCCGTACCACGGTGGAGACCTGGCATTCCTCACATTCACAAGATGTCTTGTCAGAGGTGAAGGAAGGGTTTGGTAATCAAATAAATCTGTGCCGGGACCGAGGATTGAACCCCGGCCGCCAGCACAGAAGTCTGACACCTTACCCATAGACCACCAGGTCACCTCTTTACAAATAAAATCACCATTAACATGAAGAGAGGATGAGAAAATCACAACAATAAATTCTTGTACAAAACCACCCTCATTTCACTGAGCCAAGATTCGGAGCCTCTTCGTCAACAACTATAGAGAGCTATCTGCTAATCACGTGTTCGCCAGTTTGACCACCCAGACGCTCGCTCACACGCTTGTCAGTCTGGCCGAACCCTAAAGCGTAAATTCATCAAAATGGGAAATCTTATCTTGACCTGTCGTGGCATCACAGGTAAGCAATGTCTTTAAGAGAGCTGTATAGTAGAGTGCAGAGCATTTAGATGCACTGCAGACGTTTAGAAATCTCGCGTTATTTTAAGTAGTTGTTTGATATTTTTAAAATATTCATTTCAACAAAATGTAAGAGGAAATTATCAGCATATTTTTGATGGGTTAGGGGGGCGTTCAAGCATTACGTAAGTTTTTTTGTTGCCATTTTGGACCCTCTTCCTCCGCTTTTGTAAGCAAAAACACGCAAACGCTTACCACCTCCCCTCCAAACCCCCATGATCATGCCTACGTTATATCTGTTTAGTTTTTTGTGTGATTTGTTCACAGGAATAACCTTTTTTCTATGCACTTTATTAATGCTAGCTATTTACGTAGAGGTGTAAGTTAATGGTGCGAAATAATTCACAATAAATACTGATGTAAAATGAATTTGAATTTATTGTACTAAACAGGTAGAATTAAAAACAAAGTTATAAGATTATAAAAAAAATGTACACTTAATTTAAACTATAAGGAAAAGTATTATTAGTGAACACATGAATAATTATAGTTATAAAAAAAACTAAACTAATTTTAATCTTATGACCAAGGTCTTTGAATCCACGTCCTCACACTTTTAATTATGTTGTATCGATTTGGGGTGGCTGGGTCACTGCGCCTTTCTTGCCCATCTCTCTGTCCTACGTAAACATTGTTCTGACCCCCTCCACCCTTGTCAGTAAAAATAAGCAAAGTCAGAACCCACTCATCCCCCTTAAGGTGCTTAATTAATACTTGAACGCCCCATTATAAAGTCTAAATTTGTAGTTCAGAGTCTTAAAAAAAGGTTCAACAATGATCTAAGCTAAAATTAGTACTTCTGGGATTAAAGAAAAAGGTTATAAATCTAGAGATAGCTTTTCTCCATAAAATAAAGTATTGTTTTTGTATGGTCACTACAGAACACTTTAAGCTAATGTGAGATGATTGTATAGGGTTTTATTTAAATCATCGCACATATTTTAAAAACAATTTAAATTTCAAACTTTTTAACTGTTCAGAACTTTCACATGCATTTTGGCGAAAATTATGCTAAAAAATGTCAAACCACTTCATAAATAATCCGGGATTTCTAAATGTCCTCAACTCTTCTCCATGCTCTACCATGTAGACCTCTTAAACTATCTTTCTCAACCCCATCTTGTAAGGGCGCCACCTACTTGAAAGGAGATATCCTCACGCTGTTGTATTTCTTATGGTAGTGCCAGTTCTGGGGCTTAAAAACCACTCAAACAATCTTAAATTATCTTAGAATGATCATGTTGTGATCTTGTTCAAAAATGTGTTTACTGCTCAAGAAAGGCTAGATTTATGTTTCTACCCATTTACCTTGTTATCAGAATTGAGACAACCCGCGAGAAACGTTCTTAAAAATGACACACTAAATTTTCATGATTTTTTATAGAATAATAAAACTTAAAATGTAAAGTTTTCCCTTCTATATAAATATTTTTATACCTAATACCTTAATTTCACCGTGGACCATGTTTTTAAATAACAAACCAAACATCTTCTTGAGATTTCTGGACGTCTGCAACGCGTCTTAGCGCTAAGTATAGGCAGCCCTCATTAAATTTGGCGTTAAGAGGGGATGGAAGTAAACGTGAACTAAGATCCATATTTTTGCAGATGACAACAAACTTTTTGGGGGCAAAATTAATCAAAACATTGCTCCAGTAGAAAGGCTTAGGAAACTTTGCTAGTCGACCTCGGTGAGCTTGGAGTAAAGTGGTCGCCTGGGGACCAAATGTTCGTGGTTTCAAACCCAACTGGGGTCAATTAATTTTTCTTGAGCGATAACAATCCGTAGCACAACTTATTTCGTAGGGGAAGTAAAGCCGTTGGTCCAATCTGTATTATGGCATGTAAAAGAACCTTGAAATGTATTAGAAAATACCTTTCCCGGCGAGATAGGTTGGTCCTTTCACTCTCGCTCATAGAACTTCTCGTGTGCTGATATAATCAGTAGGCTTAGAAAGTGCACGTTAAATACCTAAAATAAATTAAATCCAAGAAATGATTGAAATTTTTATACATATGGTTTTCTCAAAAGTTCTAGAATATTTGTCACGAGCATCGTGGCATTTGATAAAATAAAAGTTTTAGATGAATATAAAAAGTCCTGGTAAAACTACGTAATGACCATGGCAGATATTTAAAAATGGCTAGGATTACAATTTGTAAAAAATTAAAACTAATTGTATTTACTGAGGCAATATTTTATTTATTTTGTCCAAATATTTTTTGTCATAAATACTAAAAAAAAACACAACAACTGGCGTTCGCTTCCATATAACTTATTAACTGGTTTTTGCACAGGTGGGCACGCTGATAGAGGCGTGACTCTCGTCATGTCATGGTTTACTTAGAATGGCGAGGTTGGGGTTAGGACCCTAACCAGATGTATACAAGTTTTGTTTTTTTCTAAATGGTGGATATATAGGCCTATAATTTCTGTACCTTTGCATGCTCGCTTATAACTAGACTTCATTGATTTGGATTCTGTAATTTTTTTACTTACTATGTTTAAGTTTTCTAGAAAGGTTTTAGGCTATTGATCAACTCACCAAATCTATTAAAACTGATAGTTTTTCAAAGAGTATGCCCTAAGCTACGTGATCAACGGTTTATTCGATGTAAAGAGAATATAAATGTAGCACCACTTGGAGGAATTTGCTTTGGTAGTTGCTTACGTCATCCAGTACACATAAGTTATATTTTTAATACTAAAACAGCCACGCATAGGCTATAAATATTTTTAAATAAATAAAGCAACAATATCAATTGAACATTGATTTTAAGGGTTTATTTGTTATTTAAAGTTGAAAAAATTGTGATTTGATTTGTAACAACTCAATTTTTCTTTCATATAGCTTTGTGTATATAACACGCTGATTAGTGTACTGAGTGACGTAAAAAGCTCAGCCAATCAGATGTCTCTCTCCTTCCGGAGTTACCTTCTTTTCTCTTTAAAATGGGTTTAGTCTCCTATTGACTGGAGAATTAATTTCGTTTACTGTCTAACTTGCTCACCGAATCAACTGCAAATCCAAAGAGTAATATTACAAAGTAAATTTCAATCTTAAATCCAAAGAGAAACTATATTTTGGTTTAGTTGTTTTGTATTCACATTAGTAGGCAAATCGTGTTTATTTAACAAATAAAAATTACACCTAAGTAACGTTTCATATCTTAAGGCATATTGGATTTGATCTTACATTTACATAGACAAATATTCAAAGAAATAGATTACTTAGCTCATTCAAAGGCAGCTTAAGCTCCAGAGTAGAAAAGGAAATGATCATACATATAAAAATATTATGTATATTTGTGCGTTAAAAATGTAACTTCGAGATCAAGAAGCCTTCACTTTACGAACTTAAAGATACCATAATATATGCACCTCAGGAGTGTTTTTTTTTACTTTTACCTATAATACGACAGCCGAGGCCAAGAACCCAAAAGTCAGGTCCTAGATTTTTTTTACTATTGATATTGATAAATAGATATGTGAGGGGTCCGGAAATGGCGGGTACCACAAAAGCACCCTTGGGCAACTTTCATAATTTAAGATGGAGTCTTGCTCTATCTACCAAAGTATCAGTCAGCATCAGTTCTTTTTACATTTCTGTAAACTATTATGGCGTTTGAATAAAATATTTTGACAATATCTCTCTATATTAAATTGAAAATGCAATAAAAATTCTTTTAAGAGTTTTTAATTTTATTAGGTTTTCTGTCTTGCGACAGATCCATTGCCTTGTTCAAATTGAGTCCCCAGAGTTTCTTATTAGATTACCCCTTTTTTAAATCTGGAAACTTTATATTCTTTAACGGTCATCAGTCAGTTGCTTTCTTAGTATTCCTGAGTCTTCCTTGACATTACTCAATTAAGCCACTTGTTCTCATAATGTGAACTATCCGGTTATCCTTTCTTTAGAATCACTTGGGTAATGGTTCTATTTTCGATTACTCTTCTTATAACCTCTTCATTAGTCACCCTGTTCATTCACTTTATCCTCTCTTTTCTCCTTCAACAGCACATCTCAAAAATTTCCAAAAATGTACTCTCTTTTTTCCTTATGGTTCATCTTATAGCACTATACAAAACTAATATAACTTACTTAGGAAAACTGAAACTTGGCAAATGTATTAAGGTAAAACTGAGGGTGTGCAAATATTATTTTTTTTCGCTTCTTTCTACATTACAAATTACGTTAGATACGTGATCACCGATTTGTGATGTTTCAAAGGTATCCATTATTATTCACTATTGTGTTGTTGAATATAGTAGTGATTCATTTTATATTGAAACGCCTCTCCAAGGATAAATTTCAACCTTCAAAACAAAGTAATGTCACAGAACCATAACTTTACCCGGGTAATGACGAGATTTTTAAGACACTTTGAGAATATAACATGTCTATTTTTGTCAAAGATAAATCTTGTTGACGGTATGATCAATATGTTTTAAAGTCCCGACTATTTAAATCAGCCGTATTAACATATTTATAACTGTTATAATTATTTTAAATTATATTTTTAATGTTATGGTAAACTAACTTATTCCAAGAGGTTGGTGTTGGGTGTTGACATCATTTCAATAAGTCAAGTCAGTATCTGGTGTTATTTGTACGAGATTATTAGGCCTAGTTTAGTCGGCCAAGTTACTTAATTGCTGTAGCTAACGGAACCATAGACCGATTTTGGTAGGAAGTACAGTAGAAATTAGTTACTAAAGTTAATAAAACAATTTTAATGTATTCATACATCAAGTCATGTTATCAGCAGCTGTAACTTTTTATAGATATTATTAATATATATAAACTAACACAAATAATATAGTAAAATATTATCAATGTTAGCCACAAAGAAATATGTTTGAATTTTCTCTACTGTTCTTCCAATCAAAATCAGAGTATACATCATTAATGGAGCTAGTATAATTACTTGGTCACTCGCTTAGGGGGTGACGTGGTCTAACATGCTACTCTGGTAGTGGACTAGACTGCCGATGACGGGGAGACTGAGGTTCGAATCTCGGTCGAGTGAATTGAGGGTGGTTTTTTCAAAATGGTTTTTCACTCTCCCTCCATGCTTGTACACTTCCTCCAAATATAACCTACCTGATCCCTAAAACCATTAGCCTAATTAGTACATAAGCGTATAACCCGAACTGGTAGTAAGATGCGCTAGCGGAACTTGTTTAAGACAGTACGTGGCGAATGGAACTTCAAGACAGTGGCTAAATGGAATTATTTGCACCAGTTAGTTATTCGTGTTACAATGTTCGTCCAAGTGTCTCTTTATACCTGTTTGACTGTCTGTATTTCTCATAATTTTGGCGCATTGGAGGCTCTCCTGGAAGCAGAAAATTAGTAGACTACTCCGCCGTAATTTGGGGAAAGGTCGGAATTTTGCCTCCCCAACTTTTCTTTTTGTTAAAAAAAAAGCATTTGTTTTATTTTTTCCTTCGCGTGCATTTTTTTGAACCAAATTTAATTTCAAAACCTTTTTCTTCTCCACATTTTCCCCACTCCCTTCATCTTCATTCCTATTCTTTCATGTCTTGGTTTCGTCTCTGGCCTGTTGAAGAACTTAATTTGAATTTTGTTCCACAACCTATTCATTAAGTTGAGGATGTGTGTGAGATGTTTTATTCAGAAACTGGGTGGGGTGGTTAGAGCCCTAGACACTCGGACTGCTGTGACGTCAACGCTTCCTAGGCTAAGCACGAGACTTGACTTCACCTTATCAATGTCTTTGGCTTGAACAAAACATGGCAGAGCTGAATATTTTTACGGTAGTTTAAGTTTTGTCTATCTATTATACTTTTTTTTTATTGCAGACCCACATTTAATAAATGTGTTATTTCACGGCCTAATCCAGGGAGTAGCTAGAAATGCCTCCATATTAGTTTGGATAGCGAAGGGGAAGATCATTGTAATACGTTACATGTTGTCACCCCTCACTCCCAGTCCACCCAGCCAGGTTCGGACCTCAAACTCCCCGTTACCTGAAATATATTAGAAGATCATTGTAATACGTTACATGTTGTCATCCCTCACTCCCAGTCCACCCAGCCAGGTTCGGACCTCAAACTCCCAGTTACCTGAAATATATTGGTGCCTGTGGCGAGTCATGTTGTACATAGAGTAAGAACTCATTGTCAAGGACAGTTTATTAAATACAAACATAACATTATTGCATTCAACAATTACAACATTTCTGTCTACGGCCTTCTTACGACAAGGTCACAAGAACTAAATACCTTGATATATATCAATATATGGCCATACTGCTCGACTTCTACCTACTACCTTGTGACAACGACTTGATTACAAACGAAAGCGACTTTAGGTCTCTTAAATGAAATAAAAACGTGTCTTAACGTTTTGGTGTCCAAAAAGTCCTTATATCTAAACAATCACTCCACTATGTTGCTAATAGTATTTTCACTACAAGTTTCCATTACCGAATACTTTAGACGACAATATAAAGTAGACCAATCCAACCCGCAGCCCCCGAGTACGTTGTGCGGCCCACTTGCTCAAATTGAAATAGGCCTACTTAAAATTGCAGAATAAACAAAAAACTAGATGATTGTAGCTGATGTAAATGATAACTTTTATGTAGTTTTCAGAATCGTAAGTACTTGTGCAGAGTATGGATGGATTGATGAATAGGGGTGTGTAGCCTATATATTTATGTATATATGTGTGCATGTGTACTCTATTTGGGCATTAGGTATTATAAATGTCATGTATAGCCCCCGGTAAATTTCCCAAGAACTTATGTGGGCCTCAGTCAGAAAAAGGTCTTAAAAGTGCGTTAGGTTTGTAACAACCAATTAGGAGCCATAACAGTTTTTCCTTTAGCTCTGATATAGTGCCTTTCGTTTGGACTAAAGCGGGATAATTTATAGACATGTAAATGATTATTGTGAAAACAATAGATATACACTTCACTGATATAATGTATTTTAAAGGCTATTCATTTTGACTAAAATAATTTAAAATTTTTAAAGACACTTAATGACAGTGGCAATTTTAGAATAACAACTTTGGGGGGGTGATAAAGATNTAATTAGATAATCTTAAATTGAGGTTAATGGTTGTATCAAAAATATATTATTCTTGTAATAAGCATACAAACTCTATGGCTCTAGCCTGCAATAGTGGCATACCGACCGGAGCGGCTGCCGTCTCTTGGCGGAGATAATGCCAACTCCCGCGAATTTAGGGTGTCGTGTGGTCAACACAACATGTTTTTAAAAAGGTTTTTTTTCCCCCTCATCCCGTCTTGCTCATATTCAGGCTATACGCCTTTAATTACATTCATAGGGTAGGGATGAGGAAAGTAGAATTTAGAATAAATGTACCCTCATTCAATCGTGAAAGGAAACTGGGAAACAATTTAGTTAAAAAGTACTCTCAGTAAACTCAACCAGAATTCTAACCCCGGCCTCCCCGTCACCGGCAAAGTAGAATAGACGAGCTTGACGTCTAGTCCGCTTGCCCGTTGAAGAGTCATTCATTACCCAGCGATTGGACAGTGCTAATAATTGTGAATCACCTGCCAGTTAGATGAGACATATTTTCATCTTGAGCATTAGGAGGGTAGATCCATCCTATTCATCCTTTTGGCACGTCCCTTTCAAATGAGAACGTTTCTAGTAATCCTCCCAGAGGTCGCAGTGCTATAGAACCAAAACTTGTTCCCCCTTCTTCCTCCACTCCTTCCCTCTTCCCCCTCTCGCGGTATAAAGTGGGAGAAGTTCCGTGGTTTTGCATAATAAAATCATCTTTATGCCTAAAAGCATTGACCTGTTTTCCGTGGCTAAACTCTATGGATATTTTATGCTCCTATTTTTACACAGCGAGAAGTGTGAAGAAACCCACACAGGTGAACACGTGGGCCAAGGAGTCAACCTTGTCGTGCTTGGGTTTGTCAGTGACGGGGAGGGCTGAGTTCTAATCCCTGTTGGGTTTACTGAGTTTGGTTTTTACTAACTTGTTTCCCACTCTCATTTCGTGCCAATATCAGGTATACTTACTTTAAATCTTGCATTCATTCTCCTACCCTATTAGCATAATTATACTGATAACTCTTGTGGATGGTACGATGTGATGCAAAAAAAGGAGTTAATAATTGTGTTAAAGTGACTCCTGAATTCATTAGAATAGTGTGTGATACAAACAAACGAATCTTGTATTTGGTCTACGCACCCTATCTAAGGGGTTAAGAAATGAAGTGTAACCGTAGGAGAATTATTCGCTTTAGTGTGAGAAAAAGATGGGAAAAATTACATTTGGAAAATCATCTCCAGTGCCGCGCCCAAACCACGATTCTAGCCCCTACCCCCAAATCAAACGGTGACGTTAAAGTCAAAATTTAAACTTTTTAACTGGTCAGAAACTAAACCTGCTTATAATTTTCGCCTCCATTTGGTTGAAAAAAATATTACACGAATTCTTAAATAATGCGGGACTTCTAGACGTCTGAAACGCGTCCCAGTGATCTATCATGTAGCAAGCACCCTTAAGAAAACCTCGTAGTAACGAGAAAAGGTCAGTGTTTGTGCGGTTTTTGTATCAAAACCTTTTTTTGATCAAAATAAATCAAATATAGCTTCATTACAAACATATAGTTTAATTTTCTTCACGTGTTGATATAAACAGTTCTTTAATATCTGTCACTCTGTTGTGGAATTTAAAGACAACTTTTCCTCTTCTTTAAAATGTTTGTCATCTAATGTCACTATGCTATTTATGGATATTCAAGAACTGTTGATATCACCATGTGAACAAAATTAAACACTATGTTTCTACTAGAATAATATTTTATTTATTTTGACCAAGATAAAACTATAAAAACTGTAAAAACACTGACCTTTTCTCACGAATTTTCTGGATAAAATATTCTTGAAAAATGTCTATCTCACATCTTTAGCTGTGAGTTCATTGACGACAGTTGGTTGAAGTTATGAATGTGAAAAAAGGTATCGATACTTTACTAATATAGTTATTTTCCTTTCGATACTAATAATTTTTTACTCGATGCGTTTACTTATATTAGTACTCACACTCCTGTATCGGATTGGTATAGGAAGAAACAACTTTTTTGCCATCTTCACTCATGTTGCTCATAAATGTTTACTAGGATGGACTGTGGAGAGAGAACAAATGACTCTATCTCTCAATTTTCATTCATTTTTTGCATGGTCTGTTGGGATACCTGGCGGTCTAGGGGTGAGGTGTCCGACTTCTGTGCTGGGGGTCGGGGTTCAATCCCCGGTCCCCCGCACAGATTTAACTGATTGCCAAACCCTTCCTTCACCTCTGACAAGACGTGTATTATTCACAACGTGTGAATGTGGGGGAATGCCAGGCCTCCACCGTGGTTCGGATCCCACGTTAAACTGTTCTCCATTTCATCTCACAATCACCCTACCATTACACATTAGCGTAAGTGCGTATAGCCCGAACGGGTAGTAATACGCGGTGATGATGATGATGATAATAATGCATGGCCTAGTGCCTGAAAAGGTGATGGAGCTAGTGGCAACGAGTCTACTTACTACCCCTTCCTTTATCTTTGAGCACGGTCATCGCAAACAAAATAAGCTTTTGTAGAGATCACTCACTATACTTTTCAGTGTTAAATTAAATATTAAAATATAATTATGATGCAAAAGTTGAGATTAAAATTACTAAATTAAAAAACAAACATTTTTCCAGATTATAATTTCGATATAGATACTTGTCTTTCGATACTAGTACAGTACCAATATTTTTCTTACGATACTTTTAATGAGTACTGTATCAATAGTTTTCTTTCGATACCACATCCCTAGTTGAAGTCTCTGCAGTAGTAACCACCCCCTCCCCTTTTCCTCCCTCTTAATGTAAGACTACAAGTTTGGTTGCCGGGATCGTTCACTAATTACTTACAAACTTAATGTACGCATCCGTTTAACTGTGACCAAGTTTTTTCTTCTCTCATTTAATTGAGGCGAGTCTGCTATGAAATTAATGACAGTTAATACCGTGTTCGTGGGCTTATTTATATGAATGTATGTCTGTTAGTTTCAAAGTAATTAGTGAAAAGTAAAGGTGATTTGTATTGCACACAGCGTTTTAGTTTTAATTTACGTGTCTTGCTTTGAAAACTGTAATTAAGTAAAAAAAAAAGAGAGGAACTGGCATTTCAGCAAAGTTATTTTGTTGTCGTTACGAAGCCTTGGTTTATTTTTTTGCTCACGTATCATTATAAACGTTGCATTCTGGTTAATTTATTTGTTGTTCATAGACAGTTATTTGGTTGTGAAATAAATAAACTCATTATCCAATTGAAATTAATTTGACTTGCAATTTCGATTGTTTGTGGATTTTTTTTGTTTATTACTCTCTTTCTCACTCTTGTGTTTTATTGCAGTTGCAGAATGTTGAATAAGAAAAAAATAGTTTCTAATTAAATTAAAATTGAGTAATGCAATATAATTATAATAAACAAGTTGTTTGTAATTTTTTACTGTAAGGACTTTTAACATTCTGCAAAATCAAATTATTTGATATATTTTAAATATATTTTTACGTGCACTTTTAGGGACTAGGTTTGTATCAGCACACACACTATATATATATTTATAAACTTAACCTAAGACAGCAACACGTGACATTCTACATTAGTACCAGGAATTGTAATATATTAGGGTTTAACAAGATAAACACATACACAGGGATATAAACTTAGAAAAATGCACTTTTATATCTTAGGTTAAGTTATTTTGTAAATATAATATATATTTGTGATATGTATTTGTCATGTTAGAAAGACATTATAATTTCTGATGCTGGATGTTTTAACTATAAAAAAATACCCGCATGGCGTATTGACAAATGTCACGTTGGTGACCGGGGTTTGGGTGGTTGAATCTTGACCGGGTGTACTGAGGGTGATTTTCCCAAAATGGTTTACTTCTTTATCTCCAATAAAGTGTGGATATATTTCTTATAAATTATACGTACCTTGTCCTTACCTCATTAATGAAATTATTTGGAGATAGCCCGAATTGTTTTATAATACGCTGAGTAAAAACAACAACAACCACTTTGATGGCCACATGGTCTAAGACGTTTCTCTCACAGTATATTAGACTGTCTATTACGGGGATATCAAGGTTCGAATCTCGGTCGGGTGCGCTGAGTGGTGGGGGTGCTCAAAACGATTTTCTGCTCTCCTTCTACGCAAATGTGGGTATACTTCCTCTAAATATAACCTTCTTCATTACGTAAATCATTATTGTAATTAATAAGCGTGTAGCCCGAACGGGTTGTAATACGCGGTGTTGTCTCATGCAAATACTGTCTTGTGTTTAGAAAGTTATAACTAAATACTTTTTTTTGTCTACACATAAAATGGGGGCTCCATAAATATTTGTGCATGAGTGTACAGAGCCAGCCGATGTTATTCTGAAAGAAGTGCCTCTGTCTTACACCAATTTAATGTTCTTCTAAAGGCCAACCTAACAAGCTCTTGTCAACTTTCGCTATGGGAAAAGGTTTTTCTGGGGAGCGGATGAATAGCGGCCATTGAAATAATAATCCGTGCTTACAAAATCTAGTTTCTAATTAATTCCGTTTAGCACTCACTGTATGTGTCTACTGATGGGAAATGCCCCTTTAGATGGAATTGTATACAGGCTTTATTCAAAAATGCCTTCAAATAATATTACTCTATTCACTATTTAAACTTGTTTTTTAATTTATATCGGCTTTAGTTTCAACAAAAACATAAATAAGACTATAGTTATACATATATATATCAATGCGAATAACCAGAATTGGTGGACATGCAAATAAAGGCGTCAATCTTGAAATATATATATATATATATATATATATATATATCAATGCGAATAACCAGAATTGGTGGACATGCAAATAAAGGTGTCAATCTTGTCGTGTTTGATTTCCCAGTGATTGAAATATTCGGTCCCATTTGGGGGGTGTTTTACCCTAAATGGTTTAACGCGCTTTTTACAAATGAATGCGAGTACATTTCCTCTAAATTCTACCTTTCTCATTTTTTATTTAATATTGTGAATACGTGAATAGTCTGGACGGGTAGTAAGTAAGAAGTGAATAAATAACGCGAGGAATTATCAAAGAAAATAACTTCCTTTTCTGTCATCATTATCAAGCAATGATCTCAACTATAAATATTTAGGTTCAGTATTTTTTAAATGTAGACCTATATTTAAAAATTACATATAAACATTTAAAATATATTTTTGTCCAGCTGCTATGTTTAGTAAATAAGATCAACTTTGGATTTTGAAAAGTGCGATTTATTTTTTTATCTAGGGCACTAAACGCCCAAACAGTATATTTTATGACAAAAGCCAGCTCGGCTTTCAGACCCTGTTCCCCCTCTGTGGTCATTTTTAAATATGCCATGTACTTGTAAATGAGATGTAGACCCTACCGAAATATATCGATAGCACGGCACGCGACACCTTCTCTAATGAATCAACCCTGGGAAAACTCGAATATGAAATCACAATGAGTGCACAGTATGAGACGAGGCCCAATAATGCACGTGAATTTACATGTTAAGTGATAATAAAAATATATTTAATTTCAATAAATGTGTCCTTTTATTTGAAGACTAAAATAAAACTACATTTATATCTCATTAAGAACAAATAAAGTTTGATAAACCCACCAAAATTTATTGATTTCATGACCCCGAATCGTCCTCTCAATGATCATATTTTCTAAGATATGTGAATCTGAGATATTCCGAGAGTCATGAACACCTTCCTGAAACCCTCCCTTGAATATAATTTAAATCTTTCGTTAGCTTGAATTGTCTGAGAAAATTGGGAGCAATCATGTTTCAGGTTAATGCTTGAACTGAACCGGTGTGCTCCAGCTCCTCAATAATCTTTTAACCTATTGCGTGTCCTGCAAATCTGCAAACGTACACCTTCAATTCAAGTTGGAATGGAGTAAGCTATTCGACACGTTGGAGCTCAACATTGTTGTGGTGTTAAGTATGATGTATGCCACTTGGGTAAGGTCCGGAACCCTTCTATTCCTCAAGGTGATTAATATTAAGCTTGCGATGCAATCATTATCTCACAAAACTACTCACTGTTATTTGAGAGTGAATAATACATACATCTTGGCCTATGTTTCCCGGACAAATTGTAATGTTTAATATTTCAATATTGAACAAACAGCATGGTTCCCAATCCGTCATATTCTTCTGGGACGCCACAGCAGGAATTTCACTATAATTAACTGCTTGATCATTTTGCCATCAGATTTATTTATATCGTCCTTATGAATAAAACAAAACTTCAAGAGT
>CABFOW010001564.1:0-28991 GCA_902141385.1 Timema californicum
CAAACTTTTCTCAAACCTTTCCCATTCCATCTCTACACTTTGCAACACATATTTGAACTTTAAGATTTTTGACTTTATTAGCTTTTTTGGCCTTCAAACCTTTATTATTCTTTATTGTATTGCTACCTTTCTCCTACATTCCCATCACTTTAAGCCCTCCAACATAAACCTGTGTTCACTATGTAAGGACACACTTGGTATTAACTTGATTTTTACGAGCTGCCATTTCATTTCTACATTCATGAGAAAGTAGTCAATCCCCTACCCTTGCTCCCCATCTCAGTTGGATATAAAGATCTTATGGTTTTCTCTTACCTTCTTATACCAGCTGTTTGACATTTTCATGATATTTAATGCACATAGCTCTAACATCTTTCTATTCTCCTTCTTTCTCTTTCTCTCCATCCTTCTTTCCCTGACACCTCCTCAATCCCTCCTTTCTCTTTTCCTAATTTGACGTTAAGATCCCCCATTACTACTTGCCACAAATTTCCCATATGCCTTTTTGGATCTTCCTCAAACTTGTCCCTTTCTCCTGCTGGATACCTGACTTGTGGGGCATACACTTGAATCACCTCCACCTTTTTCCTCTCTAAGTTAATGCCATATTTTAACTTGCCATTCGTCCCTACCACTCCCGCCTGCAGCCCTTTTATCACTAAAATACCTACTTCATTTCTCCTCTCGTTTTCCATCCATTGAAAATTGGACCCTTTCCTCAATTCACTCATGTGCTCTCTCTCTCCTTGGTATTAATCAAGACTATGACATGTACTCCTCTCATCCATCATGTCCACAAGCTCCTCTACTATTACAATCACTGTGCCACTATTCATAGTCGCTATTCGTAGCTTAGGGTTGTCAAAATAATACCCGATTCATCACTCTACATTGTTTTCTCGAGTGCTTTGGTTTGTTTCCGTCGCCAGCATTCTAAGCATGTCATGGGCTAGGCTATTGGTGATGATGATGACTTAGCTCCAAATCAACAACCCTCACACTCCCATACCATGAAGTTTGGAGCCAAATGGCCTGACCTGTTCCAAGCTTGTTGATTTTGGCCATCATAAAATTTTTCTCTAGAAATGTAAATACTGGAAAAAGTATAAAAATTAATGCCAACCCACTCCCTCCCATTAAACAAGTACACCTTAAATATATATAGTTATATTATGAAGTTTTACAATAAAATGACACACATACACTAAAATAAATTTACTGATTTCACACATGGAATTACGTATGTCTTTCCAATCCTGACTGGGAAACGGCGATCTTGATTACTGACTGGGATTATTCCATGTCGCTTAGTGGTTTACACATAAGGATGCTCTTCCAGTAAGATAATTGACTAATGTCAACGCGTCACAGTAATGACTTTATCGGTTTTAACAGTATTAATATAAATAGCTCATTGCTTAATGTTGCAATCCCATGTGTATTGAAATAATGACAGGAAAGTTCTGTTATTTTCTCCAAATAGAAGGGCACTCAATCCATGATGTATTGGAAAAGTTTAAAGCTTGTACTGTTATAATAGCTGTAGGCTTATTTCCTGCAATAGACTCACCTCAAAAGGCTAGTTCAACATATTTAAACTATAATATTGCTAAGTGGTTTTACAAAATTTTAAATGTAACAATCACGATAATCTGCAATCATTGTACTGATTATTCGTTTCCATCCTGATGAGTAAAAGATAGGTTGTTGACTGAGAATACTCTAAATACCCCATACTGAACTGGTATGTGGGAGACGTCATCAACAAGTTTCACGTAACCTCATATTTTGTTCATTTATACAGACTCTGTTGCAAACCCATTCTTTGGCTTGTAAATAGTACAATTACGTGAACTGGAATCACAAAAAATCTCCCATTTGTAAAGCAAACTATCTAGCATTAAGCTTGGATGCAAGACAAAAAAAAACTCAAACTATATAATAATATAGTACCTACCTCGATTTTTACCAATGTAGGTGGTCACATTGTCTAGGATTCAGTCACTCTAATAATGTACTTGATATATGATGAGGATGATAACAGGGCTGTAAATCTTGTAGGGTGTATTAAAATAGGTTTGTCCTAAGTGTTCTTCCCACTCTTCCTTGATTCAAATGCAGGTAAATTTCCTCTAAATTAATTGTTCCCAATATCTAACCCTATAGTGTAAGCATTTGGATGTTCCTAATTGGTATGGTGCACAAATTATTTAAAAAAATCATTTTATATATAAAGTACCCATAAGGTAAGTGCCAAAGCCTCTATGTGAATGGTCGAAAGGGAAATAAGTTGATGAGAACAAGTTACATCTTCTGTTTTGAATAAGATAATTTTAGCTTGGTTTACCCTGGCAACACTCCACACTACGCCAGTGAATTTTAACTTTCTGTTGGTAGCCATAGTCTAGAATAAGTTTTCTCACACTATCAATTTTATTTAGGAATATCAACTGTCTGAGTTATTTTACCAGACTAAAGATACACATAAATTGGACTGACAAAACATAACTCCAAGACAAATTTAGATACTATGTTGATGTTGAGTTTAGTGAAGCCTTATAAAATATTCGTTTTAAGAGGAACAGTGATATGAATGCTGCTAGTTTACAATGTAAAATAGTTTTGGGTACGTATGAAATGATTACTTTTTAAAAGATCTATAATATGGAATTTAAGGAATTGTCTTATATCAATAGCTTATGAATAACTATGTAAATAACATTAAAATATAATATATTAGGATCAAACTAATCTTCCTTAAGGTCTTAGATTATTATTTATTTTATTTTATCGGATACAAATACATTCTATAGCAAAAACATATAAGGTAGACAACATATTTTACTTAAGTTTATATATAAATAACGAATAGAAAATTTCTATACAAAACCCTTCATATCTGATTATTCTTTGGACAGTAAAAAAAATGTTTTCCCAACTAGATAGCATACTCTTTATATTTAGTCATAGTTAATCTCAAGTTTAATAAAACATGTTGAAGTATAATTTTAGCCCCTTAAGAACTCAATGTAATGTATGGTAACCATGGGCACAAGCCTAGTCTCCACAGGGTGCATGTAAAGGTTCAAGTTTCATCGTCTTTGATATATGGCTCTACCAGTGGCGGCTCGTAGCTATAATTAGTAGGGGTGCTGCTCCAGAAAAATGTTAGCCTATTGTTTTAAAATTGTGTGAAAGGGAAAAAAATATAAAATAAAAATGTATTCAGAGACCTGATAAAATCTTTACAAGAACAACCAATCTTTTTTACTTACTTTAACTTAAATTGTTACAGCTCAAGCTTGATCTATTTATTTATAAATTATATCCATTCTTCTTGTTTTAATTTGCGCAAAAAGTTGCATAATTTTATCCTTGATCTATGGATGACAACTGAGGAAATTTTTCTCCATTGAAAGTACTGCAAGCGCATTTAGTATTTCTGTTAAATAAAATATACCGAGACAAAATGAATCAAATAGATTAGCTGGAAGCAGAATAATAATCTAATTCTACAATATTCTACACTTTATCACATTCAAGAATATGTTTAACGGTTTTTGAGCATAACACATGCTGAATAAAAAACTTCCTTCCACAATCACGCCAGAGCCGGCACTGCGAAAGCAACAGTGCTCTATCTAACTTGTAGTCCCACCTTCCTCTCCACCCCCTTCCTATGTGCGCATTCACCCAATAGTCAAACACCACGTCGCTAGAACTGTGAAGCACACAGTTCCAAACAAAGATTTTTGTATCTTTTTAATAAACTGGGGGATGGCTACTGAAGTACATACATTAAGCTTAAGGAATATAATTATATTGTACTAAAAAAATAAAGAAAAAAAGAATCATTATATTAAATGTTATCGATAATATCAAGTGGAAATAGGGGGTGCTACAGTTCCGCAATGCCTATACACGAGCTTCCACTAAGCTCTAACACACACATAAACACATCTAGACACGGGAATCAAACCCGGGACTTTTGGCTTGGTACGCCAATGCCACCGATTCCGGGTAAAATTTCCGTGTCCAAGTTAAATTTTTCAATATTTAGAATATGTTATTTAGATAATGCTAAATCCGTACCGAAATGAATATAATAGCTTTGGCTATTTGATTCTTAATAACTTAAAAAGAAAAATATAGTTATTATAATCGCTAAATTAAGCTCAGATGGAGCCTTAAAAACCTCAACATTGATGGAGTCGAACCCTTACCTTATTATTACTAATTCAGTGTTTGTGGTTATTTGTTAGTCCTGGTTATTTAGTTAATTAGTTTGTAGGCTGAGTGCTTGTAAATCCTTCTTTTAAAAGTAATGAAAATTCATAATGTGTCTTAGCTTATAAATATGCCTACAAATTATATCTGTTAATTTTTCCAGATACCATTCTCAAAACTCTTTTTTTCTGCTGGGTATTATTATCTGGTTAATATATCCACATTTAATTATATGATTGTAGTTAGGATTAATAAATTAAATGTACCCGCACTTTAGGAACAAACTCTTTAGGTCAATAAATACTTATACTACCAGACGGGATTCAAATCACAACCTCCCATCAATGGTGATACAAACTTTATTAGCCTTAGTCCACGTAATCACCGATGCTAATCTTACACAAACTATAGAATTGTATTATTACACATTGAAAGTACTAATATTTTTAGCATTTTATAGTCGAAACCTTGAACTCTTTACTGATATCCACAATACGATTACGTTGCCAGTAAACATAAAACAAACACAACTACCGGGTTTTGTATTTATGAGAGTCTAGGGAATCGAACCTAATCCCAAAGTCCCGTTGCTCATTTGTCATTTAGTTGAGTTTCATCACAAACTGAATCTCTTTATCTTTCTAATCTCAGATATTTCTCTCTCTCTCATCTATTTTACTTCCTTCCTTTCTCACTTTATCTCTCTTACATGCATACACAATTATCTCATTTCCCTGTCTGTCGGCAATATATCTCTTTAATTTATTCACAAGCTGCTACAATCATTTCCAATTCAGATTAAGGACCGAGCAAATAGGAATGACATTTTGTAAACACACCCTCAGGTACACAGTACGCATACCTATTTTCAAAAATATTCTAACTATTATTCTGAAGTTTAAATAAACTAGTTGTTAAAATGGAGTAAAAGTTGGTTTGTATTCTGCGGTTCCTTTAAAGCAGATACAATTAGAGTCTGTATAACAAATATCGAAATATAAAATAGTAATTAAAATAATTATTCTATAAAATGGTGTAAAAGTTTAAATAAAATTATTAACACATTTTCAGAAAAAGATAGCTTAAAAATCTCCTTAAAGCAATGTTCAACTATCCAGGATTAAAAATTGCATAAGTGAATGTGTTTATAAAATTCATAAAATATACTTTAATAATTTAAAATATATTACAAATATTTAATGTCGTGGTAGATAGCTAACACTTGAACAGTTGATTGCAAATGAGTATCGAAGCTTAGAATATGTAAGTGATCCTTAAGTTATAGATGTAGCTGTATATTAGAAAATTTAAAAATACTGTTGGACGTAGGAATTGAATCTGGGACACTTTAGCTAGTGCGTCAATGCTCTACCACTCAGATATACATGATTCACCCCGTATTCGGGTTTATGCATTGTAAAATCAAATTCACCCTCCATTTAAACTCTAAAGGTAGAGTAGGTTACATTATTCCACTATGGTATAATTTATAAGTGAGGGCCATTAGAGGGTCATTGTGTAATTCATTAAGGTCATTGAGACACCTTTCAGTGGGAATGAAGTGTACAAGCGTTAACATTCTTCTATGTTATTCGCTTTCGTGTAAAGTGCAATTGTCATTGTACCATGGATAGCATAAATTTCAACCTCCAAGTCACCATTAGCTGTTGTATGAAATATAGTTAATTAATAGTAACTGATGATTTCTAAACGTCCATCACAGATCATACCTCAAAAAAAGAGTGTATTATGTTTCTAAGTACAGATGGAATTTTGGTCCGTAAAAGAGCATAGGTGTGTTAAATTAAGGGTTTTGGTTTTGACTCCCATATCCTGGTGCTATATTTAAATTAACGAATATTTGATTTTGGCTATAAAATTTCAATTTTTAATACAATTCACCAGTCAAAAATAAGAACGTAAAGTTGTTTCTTCAACAATGATTCTAAGAGAATTACACATCTGATTATAGCTTATTTTTTAATTAATGCTGTACAGTTATTCCAAACTGTTGACTTGGTCCAAAATAAAAATAGCTTATACGAAATTGGGCCGAAAATTTAAAAAATACTCAAATGAGGAAATGTTTAATTTTGAATTAAAATTATAAACATAATAGCATGTAGAATGTTCCAAAATAATCCTTTAAAGCAATATTATAAAACAACCCCGACACTCCATAATGCTACTTTGTGCTGCATTTAAGCCGTGTCGTGATCGAACACTAAATGTTGATAATGATTTGGGGACTCATATCGCGAGTATGCCTACGTACGTGGTGAGACAAATCAAATAGGTTCATTATATATATATAGGTTCATTATATATATATATATATATAACTATATTTAAATTAACGAATATTTGATTTTGGCTATAAAATTTCAATTTTTAATACAATTCACCAGTCAAAAATAAGAACGTAAAGTTGTTTCTTCAACAATGATTCTAAGAGAATTACACATCTGATTATAGCTTATTTTTTAATTAATGCTGTACAGTTATTCCAAACTGTTGACTTGGTCCAAAATAAAAATAGCTTATACGAAATTGGGCCGAAAATTTAAAAAATACTCAAATGAGGAAATGTTTAATTTTGAATTAAAATTATAAACATAATAGCATGTAGAATGTTCCAAAATAATCCTTTAAAGCAATATTATAAAACAACCCCGACACTCCATAATGCTACTTTGTGCTGCATTTAAGCCGTGTCGTGATCGAACACTAAATGTTGATAATGATTTGGGGACTCATATCGCGAGTATGCCTACGTACGTGGTGAGACAAATCAAATAGGTTCATTATATATATATAGGTTCATTATATATATATATATATATAAATAATGAACCTATATATAATATACCTATTTGAATTGTCTCACCACGTACTTAGGCATACTCGCGATTATATATATATATATGTGTGTGTGTGTGTTTTCCTCTTCCTTGGAAACAGTATAAGCTTATTATGTTTGTAAAAGTAAAAGTGAAGTAGGTATCTTCTTCAATCTTGACTTTGAGAAGCTTCACACACACCTTCAAACGTAATTAATTATATGTTAAACATCAAGTCCAATATAATATTAGTATTTATAAAATAAAAATTATTAATAACTTTTAATGTAACTCACAAGTTTCAATGGTGAAATCTAGTTTCGTGAATTTAACCTCTAGAATAAAATTTAATTACAGAAATGTTACTTATCTAAAATATTATTATGAAACTATTAATCGTATTCTAATAATTCATGAATGCTACTCGTATTTTCTTAAAAAGCCCTTAAAATTGTATTTTAATATTTAATCGGTTCCATTTTTATAAATCATCCTTAATATAAAGTTTGGTTTTTGTACTCTTATATCGAATTGAATAATATTAAATATGAAACTTGAATTTATATATATATGTGAAATTTTAAATACAATTCGAATCTTTCGAGTATTAAAACTTAAAATCTAGAGTCCAAAACATCGCACAGTAGTCAGTGTTTAAGATGTTTAATTTTTTTCAAACGTTTTAAACCGCATACTTGTCGAATTAAGGCTTAGCACATTTACCTAAACTCAAAAGGACAGAAATGGGTTTAATGCCTATTCGAAATTATTTAGAGCCACGTTGTAAATGGGGACATTTAACTAAAAGTTATCAACTACACACATCTCACTAGAACTGTGTGTTATTAATCAATCGTGAGTTTGTCTTTCCAAATAAATATCACTAACATTTTTGTTGGGGTTGTGTCAAAAACATGATAACCCCATTGATTTTAATGGGATATTTTCACTATTTAAACGTCTATAAAATCCTGAAAAATAACTATAAGGAATAAGTAAAATATTAATAGATATTAGTTATCCTCAAGGTCTTGAATGACTACTAAAACTACTTTTAGATCAAGAGGTAATCTACCAGAAATCACTGCTAACATGTTTTGTTGTCAAATGAGGGTTATCAAAATTTTCCCTGACCCTCACATTTTTGACATTACCGGACATATTTATTAAAAAAAACACTTCATACTATTTTTATTATTGTTATTATTACTATTCGAACCACGTCTTGCTACTTAACTACTTAGTAACTCAAGTTTTAATGTTTTTATAAATTATGACCTAGAAATGTTTTTATAAATAATTGTAATAATAAATTTTTATTTCAAGATTACGGACAAAAACCATTTTGTACTCGGCTGTTAGATTTTAAGTTATTATTTAACCAGTATACCATTATTTTAATTTGAGAATTGTTACGGATGATTTGTTTTATTTTCACGCAGATCATTTCTTTAACATACATTTATATCATCCTGTATCCTTAAATTTTATATTGTTGTTCATTAATACACTCATGCTTGGTTCTAACCTATTCAATTGCACCCTCAATGTAATTTTTTCCAATATGTTTCCATGCAATCTTTCTGTTGTTACATTGTTTTTCAATAGTGATGGTGTTCTATTGATTTCTTTATGTAACGTTTTTGATCGTGGAATATTCTATATTCTTTTGTTATTGTATTTTATTCCTTTGTAGCTATAGTAGCCACGTTATTCTTGAGTACCCGACAGATGCATACGCTTCACCAATGAGGTGGTATTAACTTCCCTTGTGTTGTTGACAATATTCTTTAACATAGTGACGGCAGCTATACAGAGCCCCTCTAGGGGTTAACTGGTAAACATATATGTTAGATATTGAAAGTCAAATCTATGGCAACTACTGGTAAAAAGCAAGAAGAGCTATTCATGAGTATTCACCGTTCTTGTTCTTCTAATCTCAGGAAAAGAAAATGAGCTAATAGAAGAAAATCTTACTTTGTTCTGGCCACTGCCAGTGATTGAAGTGGCTACATTTAGTTCAACAAGTAGCCTTAAAGTTGTGAAATCTCTAGGAATTATATCTTCTTAAATAACATAAATGTTCTTTAATTCGTGGTTTCCCTCACTACCAAGAACTTAACATAGCTCTAGAGATAAAACTGTGGGATGGACCTGCTCCCAAGGCATATTACTATCCTAGCTTGTATCAAACTACGTATAGAAACAAATATCCCGTCAATCCGAGACAGATTTTTGAGAAAAATAATGGGTGTTTTGTACTACTTGAGTAGCTGAATTGAGGTTTAGTTGGTAAAGACCCCTCTTTCCTCCACCGAAGATTAAAGGATCTGAGGGACCCTCCTATGTGAACATTTCTAACAATAGGTGTCTCTAGACGCTAATGACCCGTTATTATTTTGTGTCCTACAAGGGGAAAATTCTATTTTCTATGACTCCAGCGTCACATTAATGGTAGATACAAAGGCCATTAACAATAAATAATCTTTAACTGCAAGAAAACGATATGAAAATAAACCTTTTTCACGTTTTTTTAAATCTGCTTCTAGTGGTTGTAAGCTTACTCTGGTTTGGAAGAATGGAATTATTTATGGAGGTGTAAGTTTCCAAATGACTGAATAGTAAGCGTGTGCGATTATTCGATAATTCGAATACTTTAGAATATCAGTTTCTTAACTATTCGTATTCAAACTTTGAGCTTTAAATTCTGAAATTTCGAATTATTCGCACATTTTTTAATACTTAGCCACCTATATTGGTTAGTTAAACTTCACAACACATTTTCATAATTAGGACATTATTATTTGAAGTGATGAGTATTTATGTTTAAGTTATTTTAAATATTCACATTAATTAATTTATTCACTTAAACTAGATAAAAATATTCTTTGTTAAATAATCATTCCGACATTCAAAGTAATTAACCGCGTTTTGATTATCTTCCTTATTTTTTGTTCCCAATATATACACTTATACTTTGCACTAATGTTCACACTCGTTTAAAGGGAATTTTCCACGTTATAAATTTGTAAAGGGCTATATTGAGTTCCAAATGAGTACACATAATAGAATGACTGCCTCCGAACTCCTTCCCCTTTTAAAGCACTGAAATACATCTGCACTATTGGCAACTTGTTCAGAAGACTTAGATATCTAATATAGGCAGGACCTATATTTATCTGCATGTTCAAATACAGCCAGCCATGCGATAATAAATATGTACTCGAAACACATTTGATAAGCAACTACAAGAAAACAACTATTCTTATCATTTGTAAGCCGTGTGTGGTAGAAAGAGATGGCTGGAAGGGGGTGTAGGCGAAAAAGATAAATTAATCATTCAGACAAGAAACGCACGGTAGTTATTCACCCTTCAAGCTTCAGGTTATCCAAAAGTTCTATTTTTCATTCTATCTGGCAGCTAGAAACTAAACAAATCGATTGGTTGTCACGGACTTAAATCCCGGCTGAGTACAATTGACTTTTTTCATTAATTATTTTGAAAGCTATTAACATAAAGATTAATAATAGAGTTTATAGTAATAAGCAGTGCATTACTCGATCCATTAAATGAATTCGTAAATGATACTATATAAACTAATTTATTTTTAAAATAAATTTATTACACCTTTAAACTATATAATATATGAATAAATATATATCTAAACAATTATTTAAGATAAAGTGACTTATGGACATTGGTTCATCTTTGATCAAATACATTGAGCTACCTACCGAACTCACGGGTTAATGTTTGACTTCAATCGAGAATAAAACTAAAATTATATTTCAGTCTAGTGTTCCAATGGACAACATAATAGGAACTGTTTATGTAAGTCTACCTTAAAATTAATAAGGAAGTTAAACAGAATATGGAGAAGTATAACCTTTATATTTGACTTTTAAATATGGATTCCAATTAAACTAAGAAGGTGTTTTCCTTCACAGAATTGAAATATTTCTAAGGAATTTTAATATTTACACAGATATTGTATTCTTATGAATATAAAGATATATTTTATTATTTGTTAGTAAATTTATAATAGTGAGATTTTTAAAAATCTAAATAAAACTAAAAACGTTAGAATAATAGGTTAAGTACGATCTATCTCATCCTTGTCTAATAGATTTGAATTTTTAGTTTTAAGTATAAAGTGGCTAATATATTTACAAAAAGTTTGTTGCACTAGACGTGAGCTTAAACACAAAAGTAGTATGTAGTATCTACGAATGAACAGCCTGGATTATAGAAAAAGATTATAAAAGCTTAGTATGACCAAGGAAGCACACGATTCAATACTAATGTTATTCTAATTAACCATTTATTTCCCCACAAAGTGGAATTACAACAATTCTCCATGTAAATACTAATATTAATTTTTATTAAATTTAATCATATAATTCTGATTTCTTAGAATGGACAGTTTGCGGTCGTTTACTATAATGACCGGCATTATCGACCTTTTTCACTCCATATCCTGTGTTGTAGATTATATTTTTTTGGTGGTAGTCAATATTGTCATTATTTACTATCTTAATTTAATCTTCTGAGCTGTAGACTTTAAGGAATCCATGGTTGGACGGGTGGTATCAGACAGCTAGCAAAAGGTTCTTGATTGCAAACATTGACTGTAAGCTACTAATGTCTACATATTCTAAAAAGAAAAAAAAATTGTGTAATATCTATATATTATAAAAGAAAAATTGTCATCGATCGAGTCTAATAATTTCCCTGAAGATTACTGTATGATGGGCTTTTTCCTAACCTATTAGAAAAGAATATATATTAAGATAAATAATGATTATTTTGTTTTCCTGCTGTTGCAAAAAGATATATTGTGTTACATGAAATAAATAATTAAAAAGTATAATATTCACACTTGTATCTTGTTTTAATTGGACACCAAAGTAAAATTGTTCTATCTATCTTAGAGATAGTGGGGCATACTAAATGTTATTTTCAAAATAAAACGTTTTTATTTAATAAACAGCTTAAGAACAGAACCACCTCGACAAATTTTATGATGTCATCAACCACTATTTTTTCGGGTGGTTCATCATCTTGCTTTCAGAAGAGCATGGCGTATTTTAGACTCTCTAGTTTGAAAATAATATTTTAATTGAAGCATAGCCGCCTCTTCCACAAAATGAAACATCCAAACAATTATTTTCATAAGTTGGTGTTTAAATAATGGGAAAAAAAATGTTTTTGTGTGTGTGTGTATATGTTCTGACTGTCTAAAGTAACAATACATCAATTATCGGTCAGATATCCCCTCTCCTACTGCGAATGCCATATATTTAACGTGTTAACACTCATATGGGCAGTATTTATCCTCCTCATTCCATCTCCTCAGTTGTGAATTAATTTCATTTGTTGATAGTAGGTAATGGCACTATTTACCCTCCTCATTCCATCTCCTCAGTTGTGAGTTAATTTCATTTGTTGATAGTAGGTAATGGCACTATTTACCCTCCTCATTCCATCTCCTTAGTTGTTAGTTAATTTCATTTGTTGATAATAAGTAATGGCACTATTTACCCTCCTCATTACATCTCCTCACTTGTGAATTAATTTCATTTGTTGTTGATAGTAGGTAACAGCACTATTTACCCTCCTCATTACATCTCCTCAGTTGTGAATTAATTTCATTTGTTGATAGTAGTTAATGGCACTATTTACCTTCCTAATTCCATCTCCTCAGTTGTGAATTAATTTTATTTGTTGATAGTAGGTAATGGCACTATTTACCCAACCCATTACATCTCCTCACTTGTGAATTAATTTCTTTTGTTGTTGATAGTAGGTAACGGCACTATTTACCCTCCTCATTACATCTCCTCACTTGTGAATTAATTTCATTTGTTGTTGATAGTAGGTAACGGCACTATTTACCCTCCTCATTCCATCTCCTCAGTTGTGAATTAATTTTATTTGTTGATAGTAGGTAATGGCACTATTTACCCTCCTCATTACATCTCCTCACTTGTGAATTAATTTCATTTGTGGTTGATAGTAGGTAACGGCACTATTTACCCACCTCATTACATCTCCTCAGTTGTGAATTAATTTAATTTGTTGGTAGTAGTTAATGGCACTATTTACCCTCCTAATTCCATCTCCTCACTTGTGAATTAATTTAATTTGTTGATACAGTCAACTCTCGATTCTACGACCCCGGGAATAGCGTCCCTCTCGAAGTAACGACCCTTTTTGGGGAACCGTGAAAAATGTGGGAAAAAAGGTTGAAAAGTTTAAGGAAATCGGCTGTAAAATGTGTTTGTTGCATTTATTTAGGTCCCTGCTTTGCAATTATCTTTGTGAGCGCTGTATTACTAGTAACTGGGGTGGGTCAGGTATAAAAAAGACACCACCTCATCAATGCCAGCCAATATCACTTGACTCTTTCCACCCCCTCCCACAAGCAAGACAATGTTTCCCAGCGCGCGACTGCCGCTACATCACGTGCCAGGCTTGCTTTTGCCATTGTTATTTCGATTCTCGATTTGGTTAACATTTTGGTTTGATTTTGTGAACAATTTTTGACGACCCATGCTATTGTTTAACATTGTTATTTTGATTTGGTTACGTTTTTGGTTGGATTTTGTGAACGATTTTTGATGACCCACGCTATTTTTTTTATTTGATACGAACTTATAATATTGATGAAATGAGTGCCTTCTTCAAGAAATAGGTAGGTTTTATTTTATTTACTTTTTCACGTATTGTCGAAAAAATTCAATTTTTTCGTATGAAGGTCAGGGGTGGAACAAAATCTGTTAAAATTCCAATAACGACCCCTTCGAAATAACGACCCTTTTCCAGGGATCCGTGAAAGGTTGTAGAATAGAGAGTTGACTGTAGTAGGTAATGGCACTATTTACCCTCCTCATTACATCTCCTCAGTTGTGAATTAATTTCATTGGTTGATAGTAGGTAATGGCACTATTTACCCTCCTCATTCCATCTCCTCAATTGTGAATTAATTTAATTTGTTGAAATTAGGTAATGGCACAATTTATCCTCCTCTTTCCATCTTCTAACTTGTGAATTAATTTCATTTGTTGTTGATAGTAGTTAATGGCACTATTTACCCTCCTCATTCCATCTCCTCAGTTGTGAATTAATTTTATTTGTTGATAGTAGTTAATGGCACTATTTACCCTCCTCATTACATCTCCTCAGTTGTGAATTAATTTAATTTGTTGATAGTTGGTAATGACGCTATTTACTCTCCTCATTCCATCTCCTCAGTTGTGAATTAATTTCATTTGTTGATAGTAGGTAATGGCACTATTTAGCCTCCTCATTACTTCTCCTCACTTTTGAATTAATTTAATTTGTTGATAGCAGGTAAGGATATTATTTACCCTCCTCATTACATCTCACTAGTGAATTAATTTCATTTGTTGATAGTAGGTAATGTCACTATGTAGCCTCCTCATTACATATCCTCAGTTGTGAATTAATTTCATTTGTTGATAGTAGGTAATGGCACTATTTACCTTCCTCATTACATCTCCTCACTTGGGAATAAATTTAATTGGTTGATAGTAGGTTATGGCACTATTTACCCTCCTCATTCTGTTTGTTAAGTTTCGAATTAATTTAAATAGCAGGTAATCAGTACTGGAACCATCTACCCTTATTATTCAGATTTATCACTAACATTAGAGAGATTAAGTCGTTAATAAATATAACCAGAGAGTTTTAAAAACTATCTATCTTTTTGGAATTTTTTTCGGTATTTTATATGAGTCCAATGCCAGTGGTTTTGAGTACGTCTCTAAAATGGGTCGCCTCTGAAAAGCGCAATAAGAGTGAACCTATTATGACGATAATGGTACGAGCGATCGCTAACATGATGGAACGTGCCAAGAAAATAGAAGCGTTCAAGGAGGTTCGTCTACTAACGAGGTGGATTGATAAAAAATATACTCTACTATATATATTTATATATATATATATACCGTAAATTTAATCAGACTTAAGCCATTCTCATGCACTTTTGAATCTCCCTTAAAAGATGAAAAATTAATTTAGTTTGGAGGATGTATTATTTTAAATTGTAAATGTGTTTTACCACCCACTTAAGTTATCCACATATTTTCACTAATATGACAGGGACAAGAAATGTGAATTCTATTAGAAAATATACCATTATTTTGTTAAATATAAAGTGAAATTATTTAGAAGAAAACAAAGTACAGTGATCCCAGCTGAGATTATAACTCTGACATTCCGGCCACCAGCATGCTAGACAAAGCTTAACTGAAGCCTTTATCCACAAGCGTGTTATTAGGAGGCTAATGTGATCTTTAATTAAACACATTAGTCCACCTCGGGAGTCTGGTTTTATTCTGGTTGGTCTTTAGGGGAAATATTTAATATCTTATCCACATTTTTATCCTTCTTCCTTATTGGTAACTACTTATCTGCCAAATTAATTATATATTGTTTTATATTAATATAATTTATATACAAAGATAGTGCACGTTAGTAAACTTATTAAACATCATTATATAAAATATGCAAGCTAATATCAACACTACATTTATATACTTAATTAAGACATAAAATCAGTGCTTAATAATAAATATCAAACTTTATTTTCACTAGAAAATTAAAATATTTTATTTTCACCAAAAACACCTCAATAAGTATTTTACTAAGAATAAACACTATTATTATTCAAATCATCAGCGAATTTTAATTATGGCACTGTGCGTATGTAGGGAGCCACATCTAACTCATTATATTTGGCTTAACATACTAGTTATCTACCACTGAGCTATCTAGGATTCAACCCGTGTTCAAGGTCATTCTTTACACATACTTTATAACTTTTATAAGGTCACCTGCAATTTGTTGTAGTAATTCTTTGAATTATTGTTTATAATTATACGGTTAGGTATATATTATAAAATTGATAATAATTATTTACATTATTTTAATGACCATACTAGCACTAAAGAAGTTAATATTCACTATATTCTTCAAAACATTTTCCAATAAATAGTAAAAGCATATGAATATTACAATATCCATTTTATTTTTAAAATAAATAAAATGCTGATAAAGGACGTTGATTTAATACAAGCCCATCACTATAGTCAAAAAAGCAAAACGGACTAGTAAATATTTTGTAAAAAAACTGAAAATAAAAAAGGCTTTTAAATTATTATATATTTTTTCGTTTAACTTTCTCATACATACAAGTATATATTGTGCTACTGTGAATTAATGTATGTATATAGTGGTTGATGTATGTGCATGTATTTAGATATGTAAGTATTCATGTATGTGTATATATGTATTTATGTATGTCTATATGAATGTATGGATGGAGGTTATAACATATTCATGAATGGAGTGATGTGTTTTAGAATTTATGTTATATTTATAATATATATATATATATATATTTATAAAATATATATATATAATATATATATATATATTTATAAAATATATATATTCATGAATGGAGTGATGTGTTTTAGAATTTATGTTATATTTATAATATATATATATATATTTATAAAATATATATATATATATTTATAAAATATATATATATATAATATATATATATATTTATAAAATATATATATTCATAAAATATATATATATATATTTATCTTTTCGAAATACATATTTGTTGAAATTATTATTATTTAAATGGCATTAGTACTTAAACATTAACTGTATCTAATTTTGAGGATGATGAATATGAGCATGGAAACTAAACTCAAGGATACTTGTCCTGGAGCTATAAATAAACATAATATTGGTCGAAAAATAAATAGCGATTTTAATTAATTTCTATTTAATATATGACATTTTGTACAAAGAATTATATTATAGGTCACATTTTCTCAATCAATACAAGACATTCTCCATAGTATTTAATAAAACTAAAACTGCTCTAGTTCATACGTTTTATTGAGAACTTTCTTTTAATTTATTATTTTCAAATATGTGCATTGTTTCATACTATCTTTAGTAATATTGAATTCATTTAAATAAATACTGGGATCACTAATTAATATGAATAATGAAACACAAGATAGAATTTCTTAATACATATTTGTATAATAGCACTTATGACAAATATTTACTTGCTAAAATATAGAATGGTATATATAAATAATACCAACCTATCATAGTTGGACACAATAAAATCTGTGTTTTTAAAATTATAAATTATTTAAGATGAGCAATATTCTAATTCATTAACCATGATGTGAGTTTTTTTCCTATTTGATCATACAAATATAATAATCAAAGAATGCTACCATAATAATGTGAACGCAAATAAATATTAACAAAGGTAAATTTGCTAAATATATATATGAAACTATAAAAAGTTGTACCTTAGTTTTTTTTTTCAAATATGTATTTGTACGTTTGTTTTTTCCCTTGTTTTATAAACAGTCGTTATCTTTCATGATACACTTTATGGCATGCTTCCGTACTTAATTGGGGTCATTCCTGAGTATATAAACATTTTTTTATTTTGATACAATTCTTATGCAGTCATAGGCACTGGATTTTCAACAAATTAGATTCACCGTTACAACGAATCAATGTTCAAATCTCGACCGTGTTTTTTGTAGGTGGTTTCCTACGTGTGATTCATCACTTTAATACTACCATTCAAACTCCATAATAATGCGGATGTACGTCCTCTAATAAAACCTCCTAATTCTCATCCTCTAGATTAAAACATTAATATCTATTTTATATAAAATAAATCATTATAAAATTGTGTTTGTTCTGTTTTAGAATAATCATTTAATTGATGAGATCCTACTTTAGTTACCTCATGATATGAGGCGTCACTCTCACAATATACTAGATTGCCGATGACAAGGAGATCGTGGTTCGAATCCTGGTCTGCTGTATTGCGAATAATTCTTTACCAAATGGTTTCTCACCTTCCTTACACGCGAATGAAGGTACATATTCTCTTAATTTAACATTTTTCATCCTTAACTCACTGGAGTAGCTAGTACATTGTTGTATCCTGGACAGCTAGTAACACGTGATGTTAAAAACACAATTATATATATATATTATAATATATAAGTATTTTAATATATATATGTATATTATAATATATAAGTATTTTTTTCTAGTCTAATATATTATTTTAGACAAGATAAAAACCTATTAGCACTCTTTTATCATAGTTATTTTAGTAACTAAGTTTTGTAAAATATTTGTTTTGGATTATTTCTTAATTGTTCTTGCAATACAATCTATATTTGGATTATTTTAGTATGATTTATTATGATTATAAACCCATATTATTGATAAAATGTATTAATAAATTAGTAGGTTCTAATAATAATATAAATATTAATACATTTTCTAACAGACAATGATCCCATTTTACCTTCTTGTTAAAATACAAATCAATGTTACAATTTAACTCTCCATTAAATAATGCTAATTTTAAATCCTGATGATGTTATTTCTCACTTGATTCCTCTGAACCACAACTGAAATAATTATAAATAAGCTCTTCCTTTGCTTTCCAAAAACCCGATTCTTTGCCTTTTCCAAGAATTCCATATTCATGGTCCAGTACGTGACACCAATTCTCCTTTCCCCTTGGTGTGACAACATGTTCCAGTATATATGCATATTATTATTAGTTGCAAACTTCACCGCACAAGAACGCGCTGATTAGCATGCATGACCTGGCGCCACCTACACAGGCAGTCCACATTTAGTTAGGTCTACCTCGTTTACTGTAAGACCAGATTTCCTCTCCGCATATTCTGTCGCATTGAATTTCTCGTCGCAACGTTGCAAGTATTTGTAACTGAGTGATATTTAAGGCAAACTCCTAGGTTGATATCTTTATAGGGTATTACTGATTCAACATTCACTTTCACTAGACACTGATATATGCTCATTTTGATATTGGTTAATCGTTTAGAGTAAGAAATAGTAAGCATATTTAACTAAGGTCAAATAAGAGGCGATTTTAGACTACGCAACTAACGTGTTTATTAATGTTTCATTCTGTTTATGTGTTTACATAAATGGTACTACACAATCACACAACTCATATTATGTATTCTAACTTTGAAGAAAATATTCAAAACAAAGAAACTATATTTTGTTAAGATTTACTCATAAAGACTAAAACATCCTATATTTAATAATAATATACACTCTTAATATGTACATTTAACCAAAATTGTTAAAACATTTTTGACAAATTTTAAATTTGAAAAATAAGTAATTTGTAGATCGCGCTAAATATATTTATAGTTTTTAAAAACAAAAACTTATAATAATTGATCATGAAAAACTATTAACATATACCCATTTTGAACTAAATCTTTGTGGCCGATCTCAAAAAACCACAATTGTTTTTATAATTTGTCCTTAAAAATTGATTTAAAAATAAAGATATATTATTAATTATTATGTAAAATAGCTCCCCAATAATAATAAAATAACAAAATCATTAGAGCTATTTAAAAAAAATCAATCCATAGTCTTAAAATAATCTTTCATCAGTAAATTACATTTTTTTAACTAGTATATATATCTAAATATATAAGCTTATAATTATTTATAATGTACAAACATACCTAACAAATACTAGTTTTTAACCAAAATGTTAGAGATTTTTTTTAAAAATATTCAAGTGAAAGTATTATTAATAAAGTAAATTTCCCTTAGACCAATATTACTGCATATAAACCAGAACATAATTATATTTTTCATGTTAAACACACTCCAAATATAGAATTTAAACAAAATATTTAGTGCCATTAAAATATATTTTGAATTTTCAGAAATTATTCATCAGTAAACAACACTTTAATGAAGACTTACAAGTATTTGATACGTCAATAGATCCTTAAATATTTATTTTAAACAAAATTGGTACTGCCACTCTCGAAAAATTTGGAATAAAAAAATCACTCATAAGTAAACAACTTTAATTCTGAGGGATAAAGTCAGAATAAAAACACACTAAAGGATATCTCTATAAAAAGTGAACATAAAAAATTAATAAAATCCACCAAACCATTTTTAATCCATGTTCAGTTAAATCAGACATTTTTTGGTTCGGACACACATTAAACGTAAAGATTCATCATAATCTTCAGATCCAAAAATTTCACGTTTACAATAGTTTATCTTCCTGTAAGAAATAAAAATAAAAAATTTCAAAAAAAATCATATTATTAAACAATTATTATGTTAAAACACTTACGAGGCATGTTACCTATTTTGAACCTAATCTTTAAAGGCATTTTTAAAAGATCTCAACTTTTATAAAATCAGCTCCAAAATTGTATTGCCTCTTTATACACCTCGGTAATGTTCGGCTTGAAAAATATACCGTAAAATTGTATACATGAGCAAAACGTTAAAATCATACTAAACGGGTTTAAATATATATAACGATTAGTATTTGGCGTCAAAAATACAAAGCAGTGATACCTAAAAACAGATATTCTACTCTTTACACATATAATAAAAGTTCGTTTAAGCATTTCTTTGAGCATATTAAACTTAGAATAATTGTATATTTCTCTTTATACATATATTGAGGAAGTTATTTAAACCGCTTTAGTGTACTGTACATTTAGTGAGATAATATAGCTAAATCTTAATTCAATTGCATTCTTTACCATCACAATCACTTGATGGATTAAGGAATTAAGAAAATATTATTTAAAAAAGAAGTATTCTTAGTGGTAGAAAAAAAGTTGTGTTCACCTTGTAAAACATCAATAATAGAGTTTTTACTAATAATAGTCACTAAAACATCAAAAATTACGTAAAAAATATTATCAAATAGTAGTTATTTTTTAATCGATTTATAAGGCAACAAGTGCACTTTAGCTTCCATGAAATGTCTTATTTCTTCCGGTCTCGTTTTGGATGTGGCTGTATAGTCTTTTATTTATCACTAAATTTATTGTTGTTTTATGTATATAAAGTTAATTGCATCAAGATAAGCAATATCTTTACCTCAAGCAGTACAATCTACCATTCCATACCACAAGCTTATCTCTCCCCTCTAACCCCTCAATTGTTTCCCTTTTGACGTCCTTTTTGCCGTAGTTGTCATAGTCACTACTGTCTTGGTCATAGAGTAAATCATTATCTAGATTGACAATGAATGTCATTTCTCATATTTTATCGTTAATTATAGAATAGTGAAAATGAATCTGTATTTATCACAAATGTTTAAAGTTGGTCATAGAGTAAATCATTATCTAGTTGGACAATGAATGTCATCTCTCATATTTTATCGTTAATTTATAGAATATTAAAATGTATCTGCATATATCACAAATGTTTAAAGTTGGTCATAAAGTAAATCATTATCTAGTTGGACAATGAATGTCACCTCTCATATTTTATCGTTAATTTATAGAATAGTGAAAATGTATCTGCTTTTATCACAGAAAAGAAATAATTTAATCGTTTCCTTTATATTTCATGTCTTGACATTATTTTATATAAAGTAAAAATGTTAATGCAAAAATTTAGCTATAATTAAAATAAAGGTATAATAATTAAACTTTTATAAATGCGGTGTCATTGTGTCCCAATTAACAATACCCTAGAGAGATGAAGTTTGGTATAGACACATTTATGAGAAGTATCAAAGACATGAAACATTTAAAAGTGCGCTATGCCACATATATTTAAAGGTTCTTTAAAGTACTAACTATTGTCAAGGGTTTCTTGTAAAGGAAGAGCCCAAAATCCACACCAAATATATAGTATATTGAGAATTTATTTTAAAGCTAATATTATCTTTCAATTAAGGAAAAGATTTTTTTTTTCATTGAACTCTTCTAATACTTTGCCACCAGTTTCGATTAAAACATCAAATAATTTGGTTGGAATAACACCAAATGCCTGGCAATAGTAAGAATAAGAGAACCATCCCGTTGCGAAATATTATAATCGATCTACACAGATCGAATCGTATGTCCTATAGAGTGGTTTTTGGTTCATGTTTCCCTATAACCTGGCAATGCTATGGACACAGATCTCGCTAAGTTCTGTTATAAAAAATAGATAGAAACAATTAGGAGGAGCCCCTTGCTAGAAAATTGAAATTGCTATTGTTTGGGATAGGTATAACTAACTCCTAGTGTAGTCATAAATATCAACATCATTTCTAAGTAAATATAAATATATGAAGAGGAACACAAAATAGTGTGTAGATTAAGTTAGACGACAGTAAACAATGTATTTATTTAAAATAGTGCAGTGCTTCGCATTGTCAGCCGAAATAGTAGTTAATAATAATTTCCTAAAATTATATTAACATAATTTACTGTAGATAAATAAATTAGCTACATCTTTAAGGGTTGGGGGGCACTAAACCAAAGATTTAATTATATTTTAATTAATATATTATTAATGCTGAGACGTAACCACCATAGGATGAACTGTTGCATGCTATAAAGATGTAGAGGTGAGGTATAACAAAATTGTTTGTGTCGAGTATGGTCTATTGTACCGTTATTGTGTGTGTGTGCGCGCGCGTGTATGTGTGTATGTGTGTTTGTGTGTGGGGAGGGGAGGGGGGCAGGCGCGGGTTTTCCTTTCACCCGCTTCGGTGATCACATGAATTGAGATTTCAGAGAATCACTCTCGTTATAGACTACAAAACTAATGAATATGGTTAAATGAGTTTTGAATCCCAGTTTATTATACTGAGGGCAGCTATTCCTAAATTATTTATCATTCTTTCTCCAATTAAGTATGGGTACATTTTCTTTAACTTAAATCTTCCTCATTTATAGCAAACCATAGAAACTAATACATATGTTGCATGTGTAATATGTACTGTATGAATGTGTAGCTAGTATATTATACATGTAATCCGAACGGGTAGTGAGATTGTGGTGAAAAATAAGTGTCCTCTTTCAGAGGTCATGATGTAATAGTGGAGTAAATTGATTGTGAAGAATGTGGTCTACTGTACCAGATGTAAGTACAATAGTGAATCAATGTTGTTTCAAATTTTTAAGGTATATTTTTATAATTTAAAATTTATACAGTGCAATATTTGTCAATATATAGTCATTCAAAATATTTTAAAAAGCATGAAAGCCTATGGACATTTTATAGAATAAAAAGTTTAATATATATTAATATAAATATGCTATATTCATTATTTCTATATGTATTCATTCAAATATTATGACTAATAATTTGTGCTACGAATATATATTCCTCTACTGATTATTCATTAATTACATTAATCAAATACTCAATCTATTTTCATTCAATTAAAGATACCTAGCCAACGTCCAAGACTAACCCATGTTAAATAATAACGTTACTTCCTTCCTACCTTTCTATGACCTGGACGTTACATTACCATATTTTTACAAAAATAATTGTGTTCACTATAGGATTAGTAAAGCTTATTTATGAGCTGAATACTTTGGTAGTAAACTTAATACTCGTCAATGAAGTAAATAAAGCCACCTATGATTACTTTTTGAATCAGTGAAATCTAATACAGTATCTATGATTTCATTTGGATAACCTTTTTAATACTAAGACTGAAGATATTTGAATATGCCAATTTATTTTTAATAGCTGCGTGATACGTAAGCTATTATCAAATATTTGACTGTATATAGCTATGTATAACATTCTGCAATACACCCTATTTCTAACCTATGTAACATATTGCTATTGTGATTGAAAATGTTTACATTGTTATTAGGGAGAAGATCAAGGGGGGAGGGTGGATTTGAATATAACAAAAATGGGACTTGAAATCAGATTATCTTTGCCATATTATAATACAAAAATGATATAATATTTTTCACCAGTTACTCTATTTAATTACTATTTGGACTTGAAAATGTCTGATAAGACTCAAACAAAAATAATAGTATATTTACCCTTCGGGGAATGGTGCTGTTGCATTTTCGTATTAGCTGTAATATATTTTTTTAATTAAGGATAATTAAGTTGGATCATCTCCAAGTATTCCTCATATAGTTCCTGCTACGTAGTGTGATGTCATCAAACATTCAAAAAAATTTTAGTTTACGAGATGTTTAACTGGCGCCATGCATGAATGTTTTTAATACGCAGCGTCACAAGTCGCTGTAGTTGTTATTCAATATTTACTATTATACATTAAAAAAAATACATGGAAGGATCTCAAAGAATAAAATTCTTTTAAAGCTATGCTTTTAAACCGTTTAACATTATTGTAATTTTATTTATTTTAAAAATAAATCAGAGCATTGAGGCATGTGTTTTGATTATTGTTTAGAACATTGCAGGATGTTGAAAATGATATGCACCAGTCCTCTTGTTATTTTTTTAGCGCCTGTCCCCTGAGGTTAAATTAAAATTCAAGAAAGATTAAACCAAAAAATTATTATTCAAATAATCTTTCTTTGAAATCTTATATAAAATTGTCACTAACCTACCTCATTAATAAATCTACACATATTAAATAGGAATACTCTGTAACCCATATATGATACTTTTTATCCATACTCGAATATATCTTTGATTCTGAACGACACCCCTTCCTCTTTCTTCACACTTACATTTTATGTTATAAGTGATAACTACGTTCAGTACATAATCTATGTTCAAAAAGAGTATAACTGTGCTAATTATTAACATAAACTGTATACATTCTGAAAGTTATGATGTTATTTGCCACCCTACCTTGTATTTCCCTATTTTTTTCTACTTTTGTGAACAATTTCTAATTTAATTTCGTGTGAAATCTTCGGAGTTCATCAGCTGATTCCCAGCCTGACTAATGACAATGTTTACATATATTAAATTAAGTAAAAGGACGGAGGGAACAACGTAAAACATTGTTTTAAATAATTTAAATAAGGAATTTTGATTTAAGGAAGAACACTTACCTTTTATTAAGCATATTAATTATCCTTTTAAGAAGTGTGATTGACTGTGTTTATTTTGAAGGTCGGCCATCTTTGTTTTAACGCATGCCCAGTGCTATCAAACGAGTGAGTAGTGAACTTCGTGATTTGGAAGGAATAAAAACGAGCGCGATTTTTAATTTTGACAGAAGGAAATAGACATTTAATTCTTTATTAAAAACATTATTCTTATTCAATTGGCTATATTTAAATACTTATATTAAACCTACATTTCATTTTTATTTTATCACTAGTCTATAGCCAACAATTCATTTTCGTTTTTATTTATACATAGTTTGTTTTCTCTTTGGACTTGGAATAGAACATTTTTGAATTTAAAAGATTGGAAGGTTTTGAATAGTAGAGAGAGTTCTTCCTGTTTTGGTGGTCCAAGATGGAGCCAAATGAATGTGGGCTCCCAATTTAAATTGTTTTTATAGTGGTTAAAAAGTGAAAGAATAAAGTGAAATTAGTAAATAAAGGAAGCTAAGAGAGTGTGTAAGAGCTACAATGTTTAGGCTCATTTAAATTGTGGAAGAATTTCAAGTGAAACAAAATTTATGAAGATGGTGTTTTCAGTATGGGTGAGGTCAAACCAACTCTTCAACTTTTGATTATTGTAATCATTTCTTTTCTTTTTCCTAAATAAACTAGAACTCTTTTATTTCCAGCAGGACAAACTAATACAACAAAATAATTAACATTATATGTTATGTCTAATTATTGATTTTTTTTATTGTATATATATTTTTTCTCTTCTTGGTCTCAACAATACTGTGCTATACTTTATTAAATTAGAATTATAATTAACCGGAATTCCATAGGTAGGATTTGGATGTGGACAAAAAGGAAACCACAATAAATTCACAAAGTGCCAACAATTGTTTTTTTTATATATTTATTTTTATTTGTAGCCCTAATCACATTTTTCTTTAACAATACTTTTTTTTTTTAATCTAAATTGTTCATGTTCTTTTTTAGTTTTAAGTTCACCCAGTGGTCTCGAGGTTGAGAGTCGTTGTGCCACTGACCTTATAGCCGAGGCAAATGTATTGTTCCTTTTGATTATTATTTTTCCCCTAGATACCAGGTGTGGCGCCCAACAAAAACACGAATTATATAGATAAAGAAAATATATTTTTTTCTTTTAAAACTTTTATTTTATTTTATTATTATATATATTATATATATATTTTTTTTTATTACAAAGTAAATATATACTCTCACCCCAATGGACCATACATTGATTCTATATAAATTGAGTCCTAAATTTTTCCCGTCAACATATCAGAAAATATTCTCTAAAATTATTCGAATAAGCTATTTTTGTTTAGGAATGTGATAATTATGACGCATTTTCACTGTTTCTGTAAATAGATTTTCTTTATCTTACCATACTAAGTCTATACTTTAAAACTCAATTGTGATTTTTACTAACATACAGCTATTTAGAATGACAAAAGTTGTTACTGTTGTAAATATACCACGTAACTTTTATCAATTCAGAAAACCTACTAAACTGAATGTAAAATGAAAGAAACAATACAATTCCCCAACAGATATTTTTAAAAGAATCATTTTTGTGTTTTGAAATAATATTATTATGAATTTGGAGTGAGTTGTCATTTTAAATTGGTCGTTTTGTTGTAAAATATGTATTTGGAGTCCGTGAACCAAATGTTAAACATTATATTACATAAAATGCAAATGCTATTTTAAATTGGGACATCAAGGAACACTCGTCATCCTCAGTCCTTTATATTATTTGTAGCAAAGGTATTTTTTTCTAAAAAAAAAATTTAAATGTTCAATTTAATTTTTTATGAGTAGTAAAATTAACTGTTCTTTGATGTACTCTAAAAACATAATAAAAGAAAAGAAAAACCTACCATAATAGCATAGTTTTTATAACAACCATTCAAGGACTGATGACATATGTAAAAAAAATTGAGCTAGACGTGAAGAATGACCTTGGGCATGGAACGATTCCTGGATATATCAGTGGGTAGAGCATCAGCGTACTAAGCCAAAAGTCCTGAGTTCGATTCCCGTCTCTAGATATCATTTTTAAATATTCAAAATATCCTAGTATACTAATTAAAGTAGTGTGCCAAAAAAGTAAATTTTGATAAAAATTGCAAAATCACTTACCTTAATTCACGTGACCCTATAATTTCCCTCTAATTATATTTAGGGCCAAAATACAATTATCCATTCTTTCTTCAACGTGTTACAAAAAATATCGACAAAGTACTCAGAGTGGAATTCACACCACGTATTGTTATATTTAATATGTTTAAGTGAATATATTGCTATATTCAATATTCTACTGGTCCAGGTAATAAGAAATACAATTATCTCCAAATGTTAACATTCAATTAAAATCTCTCTAAGTCCAATTTGATCATATATAATATTGTAATTGGTCATTAGTTTTAATTAACGGCGTTCATTTTGAATTGTCTGAGACAACTGATTATATAATAAATCAATCAACGAGCGTATTTTACTCGAAGTAAATATAAAAACCATCTCCATGTCCGTTCATTAATTATAGTTTAATGCGATGCCCTTATTTCACCAATGTTTTGTGTTTGTCTGGATATTCATCAGACAGATGAATATTATATTCCCGTGGACTGCCAAATGAATAACAGTTTTTTTAAATGTAATAACCTCTAAAACCCAATAAATGCGTTCATTTGAATTTTTGTACCAAATAACAATACTCTTTTTTTGTCATCATATAAAATATGACTCAAATGTGAATGCATTTGAATACCTAATATATTGAAGTGAACACATGGGTTTTCAGATAGTTATATTGGCAAACCTGTGTCCTCAATCAAGGCGGCGCAGGTCTCTTGCATTATGTATGGCATTGCGATGATGGCAAACCTCTTCGAATGTTTACATTGTGTTCAGCCGTTATCTGTGGGAGTTGGACTTCAATTTCAAAACTACCAAAATCCTTAGCGTAGAAACAATACTGGTTAAACCGGGAATAAGTGAAGCGGTAGGAATAGTTTGAAATTGCCAAACATTTAGTGTGTTTGCCTCTGACCCGAAAGGATTATTTCTGATAACTTGCTTGGTAGTGGTGCTACCGCACTAGTTTTCCCAACTTTCGTCGTTTTGTTAATTTTAAAACATGTTCATATAAGGTTTTTTTTAATAATTGCTTGGGAATGAAGAATAAAATACATAGGATTTATTTTTCTTTGAATATGTTGTAACAATATTAGTGTTTGACACCGTGACCAGCGCACTCTCATTGTTTACCTTAGCTGCGCTCCTGGTTCTTTCTGTTTCCCTCTTTGTCTGGCAGGTAGGCAGTGGCCTTTTCACTTGACTATGAGATTAGAGGGGGAGGGGGGAGACATCTGGAGGGATCTGGGTCCTTTTAATTCTAGAAGGGGAGGATTCGAGACCCTTAGCTGGAACCACTCCTATATATAGACGCTCAGCCATATCCAGAGGTTCTCAGTTCTGTTTCTCAACCAGTGAGACTGGGAGTGGACCAGCGAGTTCAGTGTTCGTGTGGCGTGTGCCGGTGTGGTGTGTTTGGCTCTGGTACCTGTGGCGGGGTGCCTGAATCCGGGACTCCCCAGTCAGTGCGCGTGTCCAGTGTACGTACCGGTGTTTGTGTATCACGTGTATCGTGTGCGGGACAAGTATTGGCCTTTAATTTAGATATATAATAATCAGTGTATGTATGTGGTAATTTTAATAAGCAAAACCTTCAATATACCGTGGGCATTTTCATTCGTGTTTGGTCAAAAGCATACCACAAAATCTTAAAAAGAACTCGGCCCGTGACCCTCCCAGGTCACGCGCGCCCCACGTTACTGTATTTCTATGAGAAGAATTATCTAGATATCCTTTAACTCGTATTATTTTTTATCCAAAACATAACAAAAAAATAGTATCAAATAAAAATTAAGTTATAGTAGACAGTGCATTACCTTCTAATGAGAAGGGGGGGGGGGG
>CABFOW010001564.1:29103-52310 GCA_902141385.1 Timema californicum
GGGGGGGGGGGGTTGAGAAGTGTAAGGCTAAGGGGAGCTATCGGGTGGCTAAAATGAAAACAATTGTGTTACAATGGATACTATTGCTCTAAATGTATATTCAATATTTTTAAAAAAACTTGTGAGGACTGTATTATATTTCAATGAACATCTACTAAACAACACATTTTTTGTTATCGTTCGCTCAAAATTGGATCTATTTATTAAGAAGCTTTTCTTTTTACTCAGAAACCATACTGGACTATGTTTCTATCCAATTATTTTCCCTCCTTCTAAATGTATTTATTCTATATCTTTGGACAGGAGTTTTCTTTACCCTCACCTAAAATGTGTGCAAGAAGCTAGGGCCAAGTAACAGGCAATGATGAGATAAAATGAGGACTCGTTCCCATTATTGTTTCCTTGATGCCTGGACTTCCCTCGCTCGTAGCATAAGCACCGTGGTTACAAAAAACACCTTATTTACAATGTGATATAATCACAATAATGTATTTTGAATGAGAGCATTAGCGTGGAAATGAAATTATCACTTTTGAATATGTAAACGCACCTAAGTGAGATAAATATTATGTTATATTGAAGATAATAAAAAAATAGTAGTAATAAAGTTTAGTGGTTTTTTAATTTGGTATATTTCTGAACATTCTGAACCAAATGATAATTTCAGTACATTATTTTTAAATTATTTAATCTTATAAATGATGCATTGATTGTTGAGTTGATTTCTAAATACTTCCTTGATGTAAAGGGGAATCACCCGTTTACCAAATATACTTTTGTTTACCATGTTGGAAATCAGATTGGGACTTTTAGCTCAGTAGGAAACTGAACCATTCATTGACTGATTATAATTTGGTTGAAAAATAAACTGCCTCTTTGGGCACGTGGACATAAATGATGCTCATACAGTTTGGCTTACCATCGATGAAGAAGTCCAGGTTTAATTCCTTGCTGGGTTAACCGAGATTGGTTTTATATAAATGTCTTATCAATACCCCCCATACAATCGCGCATTTATTTCCTATAAACTCTACATTACTCATTACTTGGCTAATAATTTAATAATTAACTGCGTATAGCCCAGACTGGTTGTATGATGCTGTAATAAATAAATAAAGACCACAAACAACTTAATCACGGGTGTTGAACCTGTTAACTTTTTTTTTTGTATAAACTCTCGCTGCATTATTCGGGTTTATTTATAAACTAAATGAAATTTCAATATATTGTATAGTTCATACAAAAGTATGTCATTCCTAAATATTAAAAAAAATCGGAAAATTTTGAATAGGAAAATTTTCTGCAATGGCGGCTTGCCCATTACAGAAAATGGAGGGGTTACATTTTATATGTGGCACCTAAAGCCTAGTATACTTCAAATATAGTGAGTTAAGAGATGAGTGGGTTTTAATAAGGGCGGATAGGGAAAGGGAGTGAAGATGGGGTAGGTAGGAAGAACGGAGGGGAGGACAAATGTCGGGCCAACCTTAACGTTACTTTAGTTAACTTATTACTGGTAAAATATTGAAGTATGATTAATGAACGTAACGAATCTACAAAGGCATGCAATAATTTGTTCCTTAACTACTTTTTCTAGCACCGCGTCTACGTCATATGCCTATGTACTAATTACGCTAATGTGTTAGGGATGAGAAAGTGTTAATTTAGAGGAATTACACCCGTGAGAGTGGAATACTATTTAGCAACACAACCCCTCCCCCCCCTTTCCCTTAGTGCACCCAACCGGGATCGAACACCGATCTCCTTGTCATCAGCAGTCTAATTTACTGTAAGAGTGCACGTTAGACTGTGCGGCTTCCGAAGCCTATTTGATGAGGTTTCTTTTATTAATATATTAATTTACTTATTTTCTGAAGAGGAATACAGAAAAACGCAACACCATGCTACGTCTAGCTTTAACCACAATAATTACCTAAGTTAGATTCTATCCATGTGGTTATTCTGCCTACAAAATATAAAAATATATTTTAGTATTAAAAAGTCCTTTAAAATGTGTTAGATGGATTCTAATATAGAAACACAACCCACACATTGATCAATTAAATACTAGATATAATCATTTAAAAAAATCGAATTCTAAATTTTGATAAATAACAAATTTTCATAACACTCTGAACAAAAATTTGTTTTCGCAACGCCGTATTTCTCTCTGTGTGTCTATTTCAGCCTAGAACCGAAACCATTCTACCTATTGGGATAAAACTTGGTTTATCATACGGTTCTTTCTCCCAAGAAATTTATTGAAATACATATAAAACCCTAAGGTTAAGGGCAAAAAGAAAACACAATCTCACAACTCGCTACATCAATTTTGTTTAAATTTTGTATCTAAACTAACTTTAACTTTACAAACCCAGTTTGGTATTGATAAAACAGGGCTATCTAAATCACGATGGACTATTGGCAATTTTAACAATAAATACACTTGTCACAATAGATACATATCTTGAAACTATTTTGCTATGAATTTTAGAAATGGATAGTGAAAGGGGAGTGGAGGCTCTAGTGAACATGCCTTGAACACCACTCTTTTGAAATTAATAAAATTAGCACAGTTTAATATTTCATCTTGACAATTATTATTTGACAAAGTAAATTAATCACAAATATTATATTTACTTTCTCGCACCCCTCGGGTTCCATAGCATGCCAAGTCAAAGAGATGAAAATTACGTAAGCTTTAGAGAGCAAGGAGAAGGGGAAATACAAATGCTAAGATAATGTTACTCAACACAAGTGTCTGCACTGTAAAGATTATTTCCATGTAATTTTTTTGTTCTTGTGATATCAGTAATGCTTCACTTCTTATTTACGGCAACTTAGAGAAATTGTGCCTACATTTGTGTGGAGAGAATGAGCAATCATAAGGAAAAACACCTCAGTAGACGTGGCCTATATTAAACCTAAATTTTTACCAGAGGTCCTTAATAAAATACAAATTAAAAACATAATTGTAAGTGTGTTCATTGCAGAAATTTTTATAGGGGACTTTGAATGTATAAAGCTGTAGAATGCATGTATTATATGAAGTGTGTGTTAAGCAAAAATTATAAAAAGCTAGTGATGTGTGTAGATATTATGAATACCCCTGACACACATGTTATTGATAAGGGACACATACATTATAAAATTATCGTGCTTCAATGTAAAACTTGTGTGTAAGTATATCACTTTTGATCAAAATTGATAGATATTTTCCATAAAAATTGTGTGAACATTTTTTTCTTTAAGTATATTTCTATATGTCTTATTGTAATTTTAAATGCTTATTTTTGGAGTAAGTGTTTATAATTTTTGTAGTAGATTTAATAAATATTACAAATGTAGTATTTATTTTATACAAATTGTTCATTTTTAAAAATGAAATGTTTCTTTTTACAGAACATTGTTTTATCTTCAAATTTGAACATATGTATTTAGATATTTAGATATCTATATGATATGTATTTTATAATATTATTATGTTTTTATTTGGATTATATGTATATATAAATATAATCACTTTATTATGTAATCTGGCCAATATAGTTTATTTCAGTAGGATATACACTTCCTGAGAAAGGGTCCGATTCAATTTTTTTTCAAATAAACAGATAATTTGTGAATAGATTCTGTATTTCAATAATAACGCTAATGGTTATAGGGATCAGGAAGGTTATATTCATAGGAAGTGTACCCGTATTTGCGGGGAGGGACCGTGAAAAACCAATTTGGATAACCAACTTCAGAACACCCGACCGAGATTCGAACCTCGACCTCCCCGTCATCGGAAGTCTAGTTTACTTCAAGAGTGGCGCGTTAGACCATGTGGCCACCAAAGTGGGTGTTAGGCATATTAAAATATGTTTTAACTTAAAAAATTATATTGGACTATAGAATATAATTAATAAAAAAAAATTGTTAATAGAGTTTGAAATTCTTGATAGTTACAAGATCAGTGGTGTAACTATAGTATAGTGGCAACATCCTGGAGGCCCACAACGCATGCCCACCTAACCAAAATTAATTTAGTAAATTTTAAGTATATTTTTTTTCGTAAAGATATAACTATTAAATCAAAAATTACTCAATATTCACTTTATTGCGAATAATTTATGCTGTACAAAAAAATTATGTAAATTTTTTTCTGTAAAATCAACAGAAACAGCTGAAAGGTCATTTTCAAGACTTTATTAAATTCTATTTAAGGAGAACATGAATCAATAAAGGCTGCAGAAATTAGTTATGTTGTCTGTTAAGCTACTGCCCGTAGCTTGTCCTCGGAGGAAATGAAGACAATTTCACATTTGAAAGTGGGGAACCATTTTAAGGGAATATACCCTTATTACACACGTCTGGGATTTGAACTTCAATCCTCCTACCACCAGAAATCCGAACTAATAGTGTGTGTTACCCGAAGTGTTCATCTGACATACTTAAGACGGGAAGATCACGGTTCGATTCCGATACGAATGCACTCGGGTAGTTTTCCCTGAATAGTTTTCCGGTCTCACGCCACGAAAATACGGATTCACCTCCTCTTAATTTATCCTTCCTGATGACAAACACATTAGATTATCTAGTACATAAGCGTATAGCCCGAACGGGTAGTAAGACCTGGTGCTAAAATTAAACAAATAAATAAAAATTGCGTGTCTGAAACCGTTTTAAGAAACAAACACCCTCAATACACTCTACTGGGATTTGAACACCAATCTCGTCACCAGCAAACCAGTCTAATACGAGAAAGTCAGAATGAAAAATATGTTCTTCCACAAGGTAAGAAATATAAAGAAAACCATACTACCGATTATTTGAGTTCAACCTATAAATAAAGCAACATATTTCTGCTAGGTAGGTGAGTGGTCTTTGATAAAAGCCGTACTCTAGCCTTTCCCTACCAAGAAACTTGACCCATGTAAACAACAGATTAGCTCTCTCCCCCTTCACTCTATCTTGGTGTCGGTTAAACAGTCCAAATAGTCGAATATATGAAAGTTTCTTAGGCTTCTAACCCCGCCCCCCTTGCCAATGGTTTGTCTATTCAATTGGTATAAATCGCCTCGGTCATCTTGGAACAAAACACAATTCCTATCTAATATTCGACAACCGACGTCTCTCCGATCTACAGTACACGACATTGTGGTCACGATGATAGTGCCGTCAGACTCACCGGATGGATAGAAATAACTTATAAATTATAAACTTTTACTTTAGATTATTATTATTATTATTATTATTATTAGCACCGCGTCTTACTACCCGTTCGGGTTATACGCACTTGCGCTAATGTGTAATGGTAGGGTGATTGTGAGATGAAATGAAGAACCTACAGTTTAACGTGGAATCCGAACCACGGTGGAGACCTGGCATTCCTCACATTCACAAGATGTCTTGTCAGAGGTGAAGGAGGGGTTTGGTAATCAGATAAATTTGTGCCGGGACCAAGGATTGAACCCCGGCCTCCAGCATATAAGTCTGACACCTTACCCCTAGACCACCAGGTCACCTACTTTTACTTTAGAAGGGAGTAGGAAACTCTTATGTTATTTCATGCAAATTAAAAGGGATTTTTCTTACAAGCTAAGAGTTTCTGTCATTCATGAGTTTATTAACTATTTAAATGTATAATTAGGATAGGTTTTCATAGGTAAAGTCATGTTGAGCATGTCATGAGAGATCATGTGTATCTCTTGTGTTTATACTTGGTCCTTAAGACCAATGGTTTAATTGGAGTGTGTCTCCCGTCTTGTCCTTTATGAGCCTGTTGTGGTCTGCTGTGCCATCAGGCGGGGAAGGGGGAATTTAGGTTGTACCAGGCCTTAGCTAGGTAATGGCTGGTTATTCTAGTGGAAACTTAGCGCTTCACGCATTGTTGTTCACTTGATAACGGTGTACAGCTTGTGGGTTTGTTACTGCCCTTCTGGCCACGGCCCGCACCTTATTTGATGTTCATGTCTGACTTCCTTCAGGGGCGACATGATGCCTTGTTGATGATATGTGGTTGGCACCTAGGTTGATTGTGGTGGTTTAATTCATGATACCTGGCTATACTAATTGGTTACTTGCCAGCCTTAACTGTATAGAGGCCTAGAATCCTGAATGACAAATTTACCTTAGATACTTTCCCGGTATTTCTATAACCGGGATAGATAGACAATTCTCTTTAACTTATTTAACATATTCAATTGGGTCATGCTAGCTTCATTCGTTCTCACCTTTTAAGATAGGGTTGTTTGTATTATAATTTTAGTAGGTTCTGACCATACCTTGCTGGTCAGTCACTATCCATTAGATGTTTGTTGCAACAAATATGATATTGTGTTTGTAGTCTTTTGTCTCTCGTCGGTGAGTAGCTTAAGATAATCTCAGTTCTGTCTTTTGCTCTATGAAGTACAATTTTACTTTTTTTTTAAGAATGAGGCGATAGCTTATAAAACCAGCGGAGCTTAATTGTGGTATTAGACCAATGGCGCTTCATGCCGAGTTCACTCTATGAGTGAGTCAGTTATTAACTTATTGTTGTGTTTGATATTTTAGCCTATTAGGCCGGTCAACGTTGAAAATTATTTATACTGGTTTTATAACTATCTTGTAATTGCTTGCTTTGTTTGATCTATAAAAATATTATGTCAACATGCATTTTAACCTTATCCTATCATGTTTATTTACCATGGTCATAAAGCGCTGCTACACATTGACTGATAGATACATATTTTCTCAATGTTTCTGTAACGGTGTCTATTATTTAAATCATGATATTTGTTAGAGCGTATCTGCAAAAATGTGTATTATTTAGTCTCGCAGATCTTACAAGGTTTTATTAAATGTCTCTATTTTAAAATTAGAAAGAGAGAGGGGATGTCTGTGCAGTTAACCTTACCATTTATTACTTTTTGCTCATTATGTTTACACTTTACAGTGAGTAATTTGATATATATTAAACAATTTACAGCTTATATTAATAACAATTTTTGAAACATAGATACATATTGTACCGGGTGTTAATTGGAAAATTTCTATCAAAATATTTCGAAAACAATACATTGCAGAAAAAATATTTTAAACAAAAGTTGTTTGGTTCTGAGGGGGAAGTAAGGTGGTAAGGCTGGTTTGACCTTGGGTGTCGTTGCTAAAGTGACGTTAAGGTCACGTTGATTTTTTAAATGAGTCTTCCTATTGCTTACTACATATTCCTGTAGATCGTTTTGTTCCATTTTAAAATTGGTGGTTTTAAATTTTTAAAGTAAAACCTATCCCGAGAAATGAGCCTCAGAAGTTTCTGAGTCGCGGGCAACGGGAGTGTCATTAGAATTTGGTTATTCAAACATAACTCAGAAAGGTAGAGGTTTTTGTGTGCTGTATGCTCGCACACATGTATTTGTCCACGTGTATGTGTATTTGTAAAATAATTATTGTGTCAAACACTTTTTTTAATTTTAAATATAAAGGAGGTTCTCGAAATGCCCTCCATTTTGAGCTAAACAATGATATAGTCTATTTTCAAATTCCCTTTTGACTTTTCGTATGGTTGCTTTTGTAATACTTCAATATGCCATTGTTATCCTATTTTTTAATTCATTGATATTTTCGGGCTCAGTCCCATAAATAGTGGAATTTAAATGTTCCCATAAACAAAGTCTAGGGGCGTTAAATTAGGTGACCTTGCTGGCGACTAAATTGGTCCTCTTCTGTCAATCCATTGTCCATGAAATTTATTGTCTAACCATTAACGAACAAGTAATGTATGGCGAGGGGTGGTTTTCATCTTGCTGAAAATTTAAAAGATTTTCATCATGCTCTATATTTCCATGATGTATAGTTGATTTTGTAAGGTGTGCACTATGAGAGGATGAATAGCTTCTTTTAGCCTTTTTAAGTATTTTCACTCCTGTCAAATTTCCGTCAGTTAATATTGGACCAATAATCGTGCCACCTAATATAACTGCCCAAACGTTTATATTCTGGCCATTGTATATGTCCTTTAGTAAAAATATGAGTTTCTTTTTACCACTACAATAGCGACAGTTGTGTTTATTTACAAAACCACTTAAGAAAAAAGTGCACACGTCAGAAAAGCATATACATTTTAATAACAATGGATTTACATTCAATAATTCGACCATTTCTCGCAAAACTGTAGTCACCTATCAGGATCATCTTCGCTTAATGTTTGATGTGGCTGCATTTTATACGGATGGAATATATTTAATTTTATTGTCTTACGAACCAAACCAATTTATGCAACAGTATCTACCAGTGAGTATCTGGTACATAAATATTTATTGGGTTCTTCTTACTACCTCATATTACATATTCATATTAAAAGTTTTTAAAAACTGATTTAAACATATCATCATTGTCTTAGAGGCCAGTTGTAATGATATCGATTTTCCTGTCCCTATTAATATTTGGGATCATATTTTAGAGTAAATATTTTCATATTTCTTACTTTCAGTTAATTTAAATTAAGCTCATATTTTCTAAACTATGGCCATGTTTCTTTATTTTTCTTTCGTTTAGCTGCATGTGTCAGAAGCATGGTTTATTTCCGGGTTGTATTACGCAGTAATTAATAGCAGGTGCAGAGTAACGCCACGTCTGTTTTAATTTTCGCGCTCGTAGAAAATAACCCCATTGGTCGATGGAAAGAAATCAAGTAGTGATCTGTGTTCGATAGTATGAAACACAGGGTTCACCGTCCTCAGCTAAGAAAGACGCCTTTCTTGTTGAAGCACTCTCCCCCGCTTGATATCTAATGGAGTATACGTGTTTTCGACGATCATATCAAGATGTATGAATAGATGAGCACACTGTCTATTTAATGTATAATATATACAATGTTTACACGTTTGACAAAACTGGCTCAACTGTAATTTTAAATTCATGTGAAAATAAACTAACTACACTATGAAGTATATGGAAGTTTTTAGTATCTATAAACTAGCATCCACTCATACAGACTTAGATTTTGTGGAGTGTTAGAAAATGGCTAGCAACGTGTGACGTTACAATTGGCTCTCAACTCGTGACGTTACACAGTTCTAAGTCTTCTACTATTTATACGGAGTTTTCGGAAACTAAACGCCAAAACTGCACACATAATTTGTTTGAACCAAAAGTAATATAAACTACGGTATGCTATTAAATTGTATTAAAATTTCAGGGTATAGGGCCGTGAGATCAAAGCTGTGAAAGCATGATTGTACAATATGCTAATTAGGAGCTAGGTGCACCACAATGCACACCTTGTCGGCACGATGAAGAATATGTCATAATTAATAGTAAACAACACATCCATGTAGAAATGAGAATATGTTCTTAGGATCATCATTAGTGATCCTACATCGTATAAAGTGCGGGTCATTATTACATGTGCAGTACGAATGCTTAATTACTATGCAACCGTTTGTACAGGCATGCTTGAACAGCTTGGCTCTCCTTGCATTGTACGATGAAACTTTGAACACAATTTATTGGTATTAGCATAAATTGCCGGTTCCCTGTATTAATTTTGTTTCAAACACACATTATGTGCAGTTTGGGATTTAAGTTTCTGAACACCAATTACTTTCTTATGAGTGATATTTTACTTAATCCATTTAGTTTAGTTTTCTAAGCCACCCGTACCAGTGGGATCAATGAAAAGGGCATAGGTATCGCTAGGTCTCCTTCACTGAAGACGTGAGATCAGTATTTTAATCCTGTCTGTGTGTAAGCTAATCCGGGTATTTTTCCAGAAAGATTTATCATTTTTCTTCTACGAAAGTGCGGGTAAATATTTATATAACTTATAAACTCTTAATCTATTAACTCATTAATGTATATTTATAATCATTTTGAAAGAGCATTGAGAAGCAAAATTTAAATTTTCCGTTTTTCAGTACTTTATAGAGAATCCAAAGATCAATATCAGCGCTTGCTTTTTATTTTTGCTTTCTCACAATCTTCGCGTCTCACTATCCACCCGGGCTGTACGCCATAATTATCACTACACCCTTGAACTAGGGACTAGGGAGGTAGAACTACGAGGAGATGTAAGTAATATGCATGGAGTGATAACTTGATAAACCATTTAGCAAATATTATTCTAAGTACACTTGACTGGGACTTGAATCCCAACCACTCTTTAACCGACAAACAAAATCTTATGAGTTTGTAATTTATGCCCCCAGCCCGCTGATGAGGGATTACCATTGTTAACAAATTTAATAATTTATAATAACACATTGATTTTAGTTTTTCTATAAATGTTAGGTATTTATCTCCCTCGCTTTATCCTAAATACATCAGAATATACACCAATAATGTAATTCAAAACAATCTAAGATATTTTCTTAAACGTAAGATTTTAGAGATTATGTTGTATTGTTTAAATACAGAAAAAACTAACATTATTATTTGTTATGGTTTTTAATCCACTAAAATATGTATTTTAAAATAAAGATGGCGAAACTAATGTTTACTCTAAAATGTTTGAATTTGATACGATAGTCTAGACAACTAATTGTAATTTTACCATGTTGTTGGCCGATTTGAGGCACACCAATGAATATTTAAAAAAAATGTATGGCCGAAACAATTAAACTATTAGTATCTTGAAATTTAACATTTTATTAAAAAAATAAATATTCACTATCTAAATAAAATCAAAATATACAACACTTTATCTCTTTTTAAAGATAATGCCACTTAGTTGATCTCTACTGGATGTCAGGCAAACTTCAGCTCGTTGTCCATCACATTCCTCAGCATAAATAGTCTAATGGTTTCCGCCACATAAAGTAATGGCTTCAAGGATGTTGCCTCCCCGTGACATCACGACAGATCAATAGAGGATTTCCCGTGTTAGTGGAGCTGCCTTTCACTTAGCGATTTTAAATATATAACATTAAAACAAAGACCATAACTTATAAAATATATCTACAGTGTCAAAAAATTATTATTTTTATATTTTAATATATTTTTTATAAAAATATGTTTTATAAATCTTCTACAACTTAGGATATGAAAATTACCTCTAGTAATCTTCCTGCCAGCATGTAGATTTAAAAATTCCGTAGAAGCAAATGCATATATATAATATGAATCAAGATAAATCTAAAATTAAAAAGCATGTCTACGTTTTCAAGGCGCCCATATTAAAGTGACTGTATAAACTCTTCAGAGAAAGAGGGAAAGGTTTATCAGAACATAAAAATGAGCCATATCAGGGTGAACTTCTCATTTTCTTCCCTCTCTTTCTATCTATTACGATGGCGTCTGAGTGCGATACTGCTTAAACTCCTTAGGTGCGTCAAGTTAAGATGAAACCCGCTTGGCAAAATATCCTTGAAATCACCAAGTAGATAATTTTATTAGTAACAGTTTTTATGGATAAGTATTTTTGATTGATCCATATTCAAAACTATGTGTTTATTTTATAAGACTTTTTATGGATATGTTATTAAGTTATAAATACACCCATTTCTTCATTATATTGTAATATTATTTTTAAGGATCTATATATTATTTGTTGAAGAAACCTTTAACATCGAAATATTTCACTATGCTAAATACGTTATTTCCTCTATATTTAGCTTGATTAAATAACAATTTTTATACTTAATATCTTTTAGTTAATGTATTACTTACTTTAAACATTACTATTATATTAATATTTTACCGTATTTAAGTTATTTTAATCATTTTTTTAAAGTTATTTTGACTACTTGTGCTTATACTTTTCTCTTATATATATCAGTCTAAATAGTAAATTACAATTAAAGATTTAAAGTTTTTTTTTGACAAAGATGAACACATTTCTGTGGTCTGATATCATTTTAGTGTCCTGTTAGAGGGTACAGCTAAAACAAATGCTGTTTGTATAGAAGGTTTCGTAATTTAGAGTATTTATTAAAAGTGAAGTGTAAATCCTCGTTCATCTCTAGAAAGAGTTTCTGAAAAACAATTAATTTTTAAGACAAGATATTTAACATTTTGTTTTTAACTGGAATCAATTAGAGATCTTCAAGCGTTGAGATAGTGCCAGTTCATTTAATCTTCTGTCATCGTCAAACCTATGTTTGCTAATCCAATTTGCATGTTTCAGTATTATTTGATACAATTCTATTGTTTCCCTTTTATTTTCCAATTTGTAAATATATTTCATGATTTTTAATTTTTTGGGTGTAAATTACACTTTGTTTTGAAATTCGTCCGCAACATACCATCATATGTTGTAATGCATGTCAAACACTCTTTAAGTATAATCTAAAGAACTCGGAGGTAAGATCATCCAGCAGATTTTAAAATAACATTAGTAATGGATCTGGAAATACGGGATAAAACTTACGTCTTTATTAAACTTTTTTTTTCTTTGAAATCATCTGTTGAGTTCTTCTTTTTCATTTTCGTTGTCGGCCATAGTTACTAAAGAGATTATCTGCTCATGACAAGTGAATAGCGAGTCTCGTTTGAAATGATAATAAAAGAAGTGAGATGTATAGTATTTAGTCAGAGAGATTCCACATAAATGATTATCATTCGGAAAGAGCTGATCACACACAAAAATAGATAGCATGCGCAGAGGCTCTTGGGATAGTAACGTTTATCTACTTCGAAATTAGCTCGAGTTTAAATTTTGATAGTGTGACGTTATTTGCCACCCTACCATATTTTCTCTATATTTTTCTAATTTTGGTGAAGAGTTTTAAATTTATTTTCGTTTGAAATTAAGCACTTCAAAGTTAGGCCGCAGTATTGCTGGCCTGACAAATAATACTATTTACATCCATTCATTAAAGTAAAAGGACAGAAGGAACAACATATAACATTGTTTTAAATAACTTAAATAAGCAATTTTGACTTTAGGAAGAACACTTACCTTTTATTAAACATATTAATTATCCTTATAAGAAGTTTGTTGACGCTTCATTTATTTATTTTGAATTTCAACCATGATTGTTTTCATTGCATGCGTAGATCTGTCAAAAAAGTGAGTAGCGAGCCTAGTGATTGTAAAAGAGGAAACAAGCAAGATGTAAATAACTCCAAAATAGCGCGCTTTTCAATTCTGACAGAAAGAAATAAACATTTAATTCTTTAAGAAAACATTGTTCACATTCATTGGCATACAGTTCATTATTTATATTAAGCCTGCATTGTATTTGATTTTTATCCTTAGTCCATAGCCAACATTTTATCTTTTGGTTTTAATATATTAGTTTTCTCTTTGGACTTGGAAGTACAGAATATAACATTTTTAAATTTGATTTTGGAAGACTTTTTGTAGGAGACTGGGTCTTCTTTCTCGGTGTTGGTCTAACATGAAGCCAAATTTGTGGAGCTCTTGGTTTAATTTATTTTTAAAGTAAATTAATGGTTGTAAAGTAAAATGCGAGTAGCAAATGGAAAGCTAAGTAGATGTACAAGAGCTAGACTAACATTTTTTTTTAAGAATTGTGGACGAGTTAACATTAATAAAGTGAAACAAATTTCTGAAGTTGGTTTTGTTTCAGAATGGACTAATTCATGGGTGAAGGTCAAGCCAACTCTTCAACTTTAAAGTCATATGATTTTTTTTTATCAAATATCAGAATTCATGTAAGAACTTTCAGAAAGACTATCTAATTAAGATAGTTAAGTAACATTTTATTTTATGTCTAAATAATAATTGTATTGAATTTATTTCTTTTCTTCTTTTTGTCTCAACAAACTATTTTATATTGTCAAATTATAATTATAACTATCCGGAATTCCATAGGTAGGATTGGTAAGCGATAAAAAAGGAAAGAATAATAAACCCACAAAAGTTCCAATAATTGTTATTTTATACATCTATTTTTATTGTAGTCTAAATTACATTATATGTCAACAATCCATTTTATTTAAATTGTTCATGTTTTATTTTAAGTATTCCCCAGTGGTCTCGAGTATTGAGAGTCGTCGTGCCATTGTCTGAATTAGCCGAGGTAAAGTGTTTTATCATTATTATTATTATTCTCCTAGATTCTAAGAGTGGCACCCAACAAAAAGCCTACCACTTGCCCCTTTCACCTCTCGCGACCAGTGTCAAAACCAACTAATCGAAAGCATCCTGGTGATAGGTGTCGTGAAGGCTAGCTTCCTATTGGATAGAGAGAGCTAGCGTAACTTGCTTTTTTTGGTAAATACTACCGAGTTGATTTTTCGAAAGAAAATATAAGTTTTAATGAAGCAATCCTTTGAAATTATTTATGAAAAGTGCGTGATTCTCCATGTATGAAGTATTGAAAGGATATTTTATATGCAATGCTTTAAATAAAAATGCTCTTCATCCATGACTCTTTAAATATAAGGGAGGGGTCCAAATCAGTATCATTAAAAGCTGTATAAATGGTCACATGTACGTTCGCAAGATCATCCCGGTGATTATATTTCCAGGGGAATGGCACTTAAACAATACTAAATGCAGAGTCTTTAAATATATGAGAAGGTTCCAAATCAGTATCATTATAAGACGTATAAATGGTCACATGTACATTTGAAAGAAAATCCTGCTGATTATATTTCCAGAAGCATGGCACTCAAACAAATATTTAATGCAGAATTATGGTAGCATGGACTACCTTGGCTAGTAAATGAACCAGATTATACACCAACTCATGAGCCAGAAGACTCAGTAGATTTACCATAAAGACGTAAATCGACAGCTACAATGATAGCCACAGAGCATCAAACCTTGATTTACGAGTACTCATCGTTGATTACATTGCAGTGAATAACAGCTTATTGTTTCCTGGCTATAATAACTATGAACCCATTTTTAATTGACAGGAAGACGGGACCATTAAGCGAAAAATAACTACATACTGCTCTTAACATTGTATTAAGTATGTTCAACGCATTGAGTTTGCAGCATAGTTTTGTGACTTATTACATTCCAAGCAAGTTAGCCCAAAGAGTAAACTCAAAACATTATCTCAATTCATTGACACATATGGAACAGTCAGATTTGGAGGCAGAATTTAAAAGGCTCTGGTACCATACAATCATAAACATAAATTGGTCTTATCCACTCATAAATAACTAACGTACTTGATCGTACAACATGAACATGTGAAACAATTACACTCTGGGCCACAGGCACTAATTGCAGCCATACGACAGGTACACTGGCCACTAATTGGATGCAATCTAACGCGTCATATAGTTCATAATTATGTGAAAATTTTCAAGGATAACTCTAAGTCCACACTTCAACTCATGGGTAAGTTACCACAGCATAGATTACAACCAACGCTTTCAATATTACACACTGGAGTTGATTATTGTATTTCAGGGTACATCCGACCTAGTGGTCGAAGTTGAAATACCACAGTAAAAAACCCTTCATAGCAGTTTGTTTCTGCTTTGCAACAAATTAAATGCATGTAGAGCTAGTAAGTGATCTGACCACAGAATGTTTCCTGGGACCCTTAAAACAGTTTATGGCTCTGGGGCAAATGTTCTCATATCTATTCATACAATGCAACAAACTTTTTAGGTGTCAATCGTGAACTTCGAGATCATCTTTTTACATCTTAGATTCATTTACATAAGGTAAAGGATTTGTTGACAAGAGATGAGATCAAATGGCATTTCATTCCCCCACAATACCCTCATTTGGGAGTACTCTGAGAAGCCGCAGGTTAATCAGGGAATTATCATCTCATATGCATTGTGGGAATTGCTTCATTACAATTTGAAGAGATGTACACTTGACTAAGCTTAATAGAGGATTGTATTAATTCCTGCCCTTTAATTCCCATGTCCTCTGATCTCAGTTACTTGTCCCCCTTAACATCAGAACATTTACTAATCGGAGATGAACTCACTACCATGGTGGATCTAGACTTACAAACAACAAATATTTCTAGAATCTCTAGATGTCAGTGAGTACAACAAATAATCCAGCACTTCTGGACTCGCTGGTCCAGGGAATATCTAACTCAGTTCTAGCAGAAATGGGTCAAATGGACCAACCGAACAACCGAGCTTGAAAAAAGGTGATATGATACTCCTCTGGGATGAAAACTCCCCCTCCCTCCCAAATGGAATTTAGCTCACATAGTAAAACTTCATCCTGGAAGCGACGAGTCGGTGCATGTTGCCACCATCAAAACGTCATCGGGAATATCAAAAAAGCCGTTGGAAGAATTTGTCTACTCCAAATGAAAAGTGACATACATTCATAACAGAACAAAAGAAACTTTCCTGTTGTTTGTGTTCAAAATTACTAGTAAACTTTTTATGCTCAAAGCTCTTTATTCATCTATTATTAATTGTATCTGAATGTGCTTGCTCACGTTTATTGACATCTGTATTATTTTTAGCTTTTGTATGGATTGTTTTGTCAATCATATCCAGTTAACAGTTGAAAGTACTTCCTTCCAAGTTGGGTGGCATGTTGCGTCCAAGGTGATAAGAGTGTTTTGATGTTGCCTCTAGGGTAAGAAGTGACAGTTTTGTCTGTGTGTGAGATCTAGCTAGAACTCTTGGTAAAGCAGTGGACTGGGATGGCCAGAGATGTTATGGCGTAATACAAAATAAAATAATGTATAGTTCACTAATAAACCAACAAAATTCAATATCCTACGTGGACTAGTATAAAATAACGTTTTTTTAAGGTTTTGTTGAAGAAGAAAACACTTGGAACATTGTTTGAAAAAAATTAGGGCATTATTCTCGGACGAAATATATATATTCATGCTTGCGAACAATACTAAGAATCAAGCACCTTTAATGATAAAGTGGGTTTAAAATCTATCTAAAGTGAGCTATAAGCCTCGTACTCATCTTGTGTGTTTTTACTGAGTGAAATTAGATATTTCCACATGAAAGAAGAAACTAATCTTAAATCAGTATCTTGGAAGGAATCATCATGGACATATTTTTTCCCTAGTGAGATCTGAAAACTTTATATTTAAATATAAATGTATCTCTTTAATCCAACATCAGAAACTATTAAAACGTTTAGAAGGAAAAAATACTAATTTTATTAAGTTATACATTTTTTAAATATTATCCATACAATCTATATTCTACTTAATAAGCTTAACTCACCTAATAGTTACTGTAAATTAATTTACACTGGTCAAACTGTATTTATTTTTAATCATAAGGCATATAAATTCATAATTTGTAACTTTTAATTTAACTCTCCTGTATTATACTGGGTATTAATTGGAAAATTGTCCACCTAAATATCTCGGGAACAACGCTTTGTGGAAAAAAGTGTTTGAAGCAAACGTTATTTGGTTTTGAGGGGGAAATAAGTTGGTAACTGTATTATAATCTTGTCTCACGTTGCTAAGGCCACTTTGGTTTTTTTTAAATAGAACACAATATATTTTATTCTATATTCTTGTAGCTCTAGTCATAACATTTTCAAAATGGTGTTGTCAAGCTTTGGAAAGTAAATTATTATAGGGATACGAGCCTCAATATTTCAGTATCGCCAGCGCTGGTGCGGCATTATAATGGTTCATACATACCGCGGGAAGGTAGACGTGTTTGTATGTGTGTTTAGCTGTATTCGCAGAGGGTATTGGCTGCCTGAGAGCCAAACAAAGCATCATATTTAAAAACAATACCAGCTACAAATAAAGTACCGTAGTTGTCTCTTTTACTTTCTATTGTGGACATCTGAAGCAGGCTCTACGGATTTTTAAAAATGGTCTACAGTCTGCAAGAGAGAATGGAATTATTTTTTTCTGTATGGAAGAAAGCATCATTGTTCTTGAAGAACGGCTACAGTTTTCAACCAAAGACATCAAAATAAAAACGTATCACATAGTTAGGTTTTGGATCTTGTTTCAATATTTAAAGAACTTGGATCTGTCTCAAACAAAAAACGGACAGGGCGTTCAGTGTTGAATGAAGTAGCTCGAGTGGAAGTTTTGGTTCATTATTTAGCAAATACAAACAACTCAGTGCGTGAAGTGTCTAATGCTACTGGTGTATCAATTGATTCGGTTCATAGGACGTTAATATTGAATAAATTTTATCCATATAAAATTCAGGTACATCAAATATTAAGCGAATATTATCCTGATAGGAAAGTACAGTTTTGAAAAGAAATGATTGACTTATTGAATGCGAATTCACTGTTATTAGAATGTAACTGCTTTTCCGACAAGTTCACTTTTTTCTTAAATGGTTTTGCCAATAAACACAACTGTCGTTATTTAAATTACCCAAATCCTCGTATTTTTACCAATGGACATACTCAGTGGCCAGAGAAAATTAATGTTTGGGCAGTTATATTAAGTGGCACGATTATTGGTTCGATATTTACTGACGGAAATTTGACAGGTGAAAAATACTTGTTATTTCTGGAAGAATCTATTCATCCTTTCATAGTCCATAGTCCACACCCTATAAAATAAACTAAACCAATAAGGAAACGTGGAGCTTGATGAAGATCTTCTATATTTTAAGCAGTACGGAGTCCCTCTCCCCCACCCCCCGCCCTCACCATACACTACTAGTTCTCCAGAGGCTAGACAATGGATTCGTAGAAGAGGATCAGTAGAGTGGCCGCCAAGGTCCCCTGATTTAACACCACTAGATTTTTATTCATGGGGATGTTTTAAGTCTCACATTTATGGAACAAACCAGTAAGTTTCGAAAAGTTAAAAAATAGAATAACAAGGGCATGTAGAAGTATTACAAAAGCAACCTTATGAAAAGTCAGAAATGAATTCCAAAATAGACTATATCATTGTTTAGCTTATAATGTGGAGCATTTTGAAAACCTACTTTAAAATAAAAATAAAAGATAGACGTTTTATAAATAATTATTTTGTTTACTCTTTTACAAATACAAATAAACCTGCACACACACACACACACACACACGTGTGCGCGCGTAAATTATCACGTGGACTCAATCAAACACTTCTACATTCCCGCGGTACCTATGAAACATCCTAATGCCGCACCAGCACCAGCAATGCTGAAACTAGTGAGGCTCATATCGCTTTATAAATTTACTTTACAAAGCTTAACACCACCATTTTGAAAATGATATGACTGGAGCTACAAGAATATACGATAAAAAACAGTGTTTCCAATTAAAAAAAAATCAAAATGACTTAACGTGACCCTAGCAACGTCAGACAAGGTCATACTAACTTACTTCCCAATCAAAATCAAACAACTTTTGCTTCCAACACTTTTTTTCCGCAAAGCGTGGTTTTCGAGATATTTAGGTGAAAGTTTTCAAATGATAACCCGGTGTCTATATATTTATATGACATACAGAACAAAATCTTATATATATATATATATACATAATATTATAATTTATTATTTGTACTATTAGAAATGTATCTACTCGGACGTCAATATTAATTATTGGGATGTGAAAACAATGTCACAATAGTAATAACACATATAATGTTGCAAATATTGTGTATTTTTTTTTAGTTTCACCTATACTCCATTCACGGTTGGAATCACTCTCTGAAAGGTCTTTTTTCCTACAAATATCCTACTCTATAATACATTTCTGGTAGGGAAAAAGGCCTTTCAGAAAACAATTCCTACGGTGAACGGACTTTAGTATAAATCATTTATTGACTCATTTTATTTAGATGGTTCAATATTGTAGTCCATTTTTTCTCTAAATATCTTGTAAGGATTTCGATCAGACCTTTTTGAAGATAGTGCCATTATAAAAAAATAATTATAACAGCATCCAAAGAGGGTTCCCGAGCACACTTAGAAGTCTAGAGTCATGCCACTACCAGCTGAAGGAAAGGTGTTTTTTTTTCCTAGGTATAATCCCAAAGAGTGAAGCCCTCCAAATATAGTTCAAAACACTAATACACCAATTTTATTATTATACTATTATTTATAAGTAATCTTGAGATTCATAGTTTTTTAACGTGTTTTTAATAGACTTTAATAGAATTTCTAAATTGCAGCATTACTATTATTGAAGAACTATAAACCAGTTTAACAACAAACCCACAAATATTTAGGTATAAATAAAACAATGATATTTTATTTTAAACTTATTAAAAATAATACCTTTCTAATCTGGTTTTGTTTTATCATTATAAATTTAGATATAAAATTATATAAATCTAATTTTGTTTGTGTTTTGTTAAATTAAAGTAAAACAATAAAATAATTGGTTCTAGTACAGTAAATAATATATTTTAAATGATTTTTTGTACCATATATTATTAAAACCCATAGTTTTTTCGGTAGTATACAAATCATGCTACAAGTAAGAGTGGAATATTTGGCTTAAATTATAGTATACTTAATATTAACACTGTGTTATCTCAATATTTTAATATTGTACTTTTTTCCATTCATGGTCTTATTGGTGTAAATTCGAAACAAATATTTAGGTAGGCCATATGTTTGCAGTGTAGCTATATAACTACAGCTTAGAATATGTATGTGGTGATGAGAGTAGTTAAATGAGAAGGGAGGTTGTGGATGTTATGTAACTTAGAGGTCTGGAGTTTAAGGGTTCTCATGGAGCCGTTGAGATAGTGACAAAATAGCTAAATTTATCATTTATAGTAAAAATCTTTTAAATTCTATAAGGGTATTTAGTTGAGTAGTTGACGCCTTTAAAATTTTTAATATTCTCATTGTTATAGTAGTCTTTACTTAAAAATTAAATAGAGAAAATTCTTCATAATATTGGTTCGTATATTATTACTAAACAATAAACAAACATAAAACTAAGCAATTATTAATTAAAATTATGAACCATCCTTTACTAAATTAAGGAAAAGCAGGAGGTCCAAAAAACAACAAAATCTAATAGGGTCAAAAAAAGGGGACAATAGGAGAGAGTGCTTGGAATTCTGTGCTTTGAATATTTTAGGCCAAACATTCGAAAACCAGACCTCGCAACTCCCACCAGTTGTGGAATTAAATATAAAAACTGTTTATCTCAAGAGTTAGTAAAAAAATATATTTACTGCTGAATTAAGTTTACCATAAAAGAACAAACATATAACTTAACCTCATATACCTAGGTTATGGTGGAACAATATTATGAATTAGAGCAGAATTTGAGTCAAATTGGTATTTATTTGACAAACATTCAATATTGTGAGAAAATATATAAATAATATTCACAAAATATCTAAGACGTTTTCAAAATGTTCGAGTACTATTAAAAAAATTACATCGTGTATATAATAGAAAACATCAATCATTTAACTTGAACGTCATTATTACAAACAAACCATATAGCATGAAATGGGTTCAGCTCGTTAAAAGGTTATCTCAAAATTAGTCATGAGTTCATTAGGTTTCTAGAGAAAACTTATCATCAACTAAGTTATCCTTAAATAGTTAATTACCAAGAGTGTATTTCCCAACACCCAGAATATAAACCAATAAAACGCTTAAACAAGCCATATAGTATTTACCCTAAATTCTATCCACCTATTTACATTATTTCATACGATTCCATAATATTTGGTAAACATAATAATTAGTTATACGTTAATATGGGGACGTCCTTGATAAACATATCGTTTATTTACGTTCAATAAGTTTAATGTTCCCGCGACAATGTTTTAAGTGTTATCCAACAAAAAGAAACCAAATATCAGAATAGTGACCACATTCGAGATCAATAATATATTCAAAGACAAAATATCGATAACACCCAAAGGTTTATAATCGATCATTACCCAGAAACAGAATACAGATCGACTAGCGATATAAACGCCTTGACCCTGTGACTAATTAATATAGAAAAAGTAAGAACGAAATTTAGAACTATTATATTTATGTTTCATATTTTAAAGTTATTTATAAAATGCCAAAAAGTAATTTAGAAATTTAATTTAGATAAAAAGAAAAGATAAAGAAACCGAAAAAGAATTTAGATCTTACATTATTTTAATATAATCGAAGCCGGAGCTTCTCCTTCTCCAAATACGATCTAGTCCAAGAGTGGCCTCTGATTGCTCAGGCACCAATATATATACCTGTGTGATATATATATATATATATCACCTGTGTGATATATATATATCACACAACCCAAAAAAATGAGAGACCGTTTTACCTGTGTATCCCCTGTGTGATATATATAGATATAGATATAAATATATATAGATAAATATATATATATCACACAACCCAAAAAAAGGAGACCGGTAAAACGGGGTGGGGGTCACAATCAGCAACAATCGGGAACAAAACATACGCATGACAACATAGCTTCTACAAAGTTCTATACATTTTCCCAATCATCCTAGAATAGGGCGAGTAGGTTATCTTCACAGCACAAGTTCTTTGCTAATCAGGGTCTTTGGCACAATCACATAACAATATTAGAAAACAGTATTATTTTCGTCGCGGTTCCGAGAAGGTGTGTCTAATATTCACTCGCGTTAGTGTTCCGTGTGGTTCCGGCCGTCATACAAATGGGGTAGGCTTAGGATTTTCTATGTTTACTCATGTAGTCCAACGCTACAATTATACTAAAGTTATTATAAAATTAACACTTTTGTATTTCTGTAAGTTAATTGTATTTTGGCTAATGTACCTTTAAAACGGCACAAAATTATAGCATTTTAAATAATAGCAACAATATGTATATGAATGTGTGCAATCCTATCTTATTTAAGAAATTTCTACTCACTATACTGTCTCCCTTAGTTAAGCACGCTATCCTCTCTTCTTTAGTGTGTGGTGAAGGGGAACAAGGAATTGATATCCAGAGAAATATAATAATTCTAAAAATAAGGATAGGAAAGATAACAATTATTGATCATCACAGATTCCAGATATTATGTTCTTAATAATATAAATGAGAATTCCCAATAACAATCGTTCACATGTAAGAATATAAACAGGAATAGCATAAATGAAAATCCCCAATAACAACAGTTCACATAAAAATATTAAGGATAAAGAAAACACTAACATTAATATAATAACTGAAGATACCCAAAAACAATTAATGACAATGGTGACTTAACGAACTGCGATAAAACCAACAAATGCAATAATGCCCCTTACCCCTAACATTAAAATAATACACCAAATAAATATATTGTGAGCAAGATGTTCCCCAGTAGTATTACAGGTGCTTTACAAGTAACTAAATTATAATAGGAGAGATAGTAAAAACATAAACCTTTCACCACCTTTTTTCCCAAACATTAATTTTCCAAAACACGCAGGCCGAAAGATGAGGTTAAAGAAAATAGTAT
>CABFOW010001564.1:53509-140538 GCA_902141385.1 Timema californicum
TCGTCTACTACGTCTTCCTTCATGTGGTCGGTAAGTGACTACATCTCACTAGTATGTACTGGTAGATACTATAACAATCTATTATATACATCAAGGACACTAACAGCATCAAGTGTCCTCACATCCACCCCTCGTCTACTACGTCTTCCTTCATTAAGTCGGTAGTTAGTGACTACATCTCTCTAGTATGTACTGGTAGATACTATAACAATCTATTATATACATCAAGGACACTAACAGTATCAAGTGTCCTCACATCCACCCCTCGTCTACTACGTCTTCCTTCATGTGGTCGGTAGGTGACTACATCTCTCTAGTATGTACTTGTAGGTACTATAACAATCCATGGTATACATCAATTACCCTATTAACGTCAAATGTACTAAATTCACCCCTTGTCTACGACGTGAATTTAAGAATTATTAGGCAATTAGTTTGTTGGGTACTACAGGCAAAGTTTTTGGGGATGTTTTTATTGAGAGGGTACACTCAAAATCTGCGGACAAGATTTACTGTGTGAAATGTAGTTTCATGCCAGGTATAAATAGCATGGACAAGATATTTGCATAGCAGCAAGTGATTAAGAGATGTATGGAAGTAAGGAAGAAAGTTTATGGTACACTCGTTGATCTAGAGAAAGTACGATCGTGTCAATAGGAATATGTTATGGAATATTCTTAGAGAGTATGACGTAGATGCATGATTAGTAAATTCAATTATGATGAGCTAAGATGGAACTAAAGCGTGTGTTATGGTGGATGGAGCTTTGATCAAATGGTTTGTTTATGGAATGTTCTTAGGGAGTATGGTGTAAATGCAAGTATAGTTAATGCAACTATGACGGTGTATGATAGAAGTAAAGCGTGCGTCAGGGTGGATGGAGTGTTGAGCGAATGGTTTGACAAAGAACCGTATTTTAGAAAAAGTTGTATTATGTCTTCATGGTTGTCCAATATTATTATCATGGATAAATGTGTGAGGTATGCTGTCGAGGATGAGGTTGGTATATAGATGGACAATGTGGAAAGTGCTGTTATATGCAGATAAAGCTCTAATAATAGATGAGAGTTAAAATGACTTGCAGAGAGCACTAAATCATTTGTATGTGGCGACAGATAGAATGGATAATGGTGTAAATGTCTCCAAAACTAAGGTGATAGTTGTTGATAAGGACGTATCAATAAACTATTGTCAGATTAGTATAAATGAAAAACTGTTGGAACAAGTGAATTATTTTGTGTATCTGTGCATACTTTTCTGGATAAACATAAGGATAGATGGTAAAATCGATAGATGCGTGAATTCATCTCGGAGAGTATTTGGATATATGTGGACTATTAAAAAGAATGAAGTAGTATCGGAATAGGAAGAGATTACAGAATATAAAATAATATTAACGCCAACATTATTTATGTATGTGCATCATGGGTTTGTCTGGAAAAACACAAGAGCAAGGTGAATGCTGTTTAAATGAGGTATCTAATAAATGTATTAGGAAAAACTTATATATATGGAGTCAGTAATGAATGGATAGTGAAGAATTGCAGTTTGAAGGGGAGTACAATATATCAATGGGAAAGAAGCATCCTACGTTGTTTTGACATGTTGAGAGGATGAGTGTGTGTCGAGTAACGATATAAATATATTATGGATGAGTGTGTGGATAAGATTAAGTGGTAGGCTGTGTAGTACTTGGCCAAATGTTGTAGATAAATGTGTTAAAAATAGAAACACAGAGAGATTTAAGAATAAAACATATTATATAAATCGGTGTTTGCATGTTGTTGAAGAAAAAAGAGTAGGCATGAAAGGATAGGGAAGTGTGAAGAAAGTTAGTGAGGATGGATTAATTACAGAGTTGTTCTTTATTGAGCTACATGCACAGTTCCTTGTCTACCCCGTAAAGGAACGGCTTGATTAGTTATTTATGTTTGTGTGTCTACTATGTCTTCCTTAATGTGGTCGATAAATATAAAAGCTAAGACATATTCGTAACCAAATTTAGTAAATATTTGATTGTGGAGATTAATGATCAGTATATTGTTTCATTCTTATCTCAAAATTATTTTTAAATATTTATTCCAAGGTTTGTTTTAAAATCATATTAACACTTTAGTAATAATATCTTTGGTATTCATTTTATTAGATTATAATGTCACTACACTTAAAATGAATGGTAGCAGTCTTAATTTGATGGATTATAACATGGCCCTATCTTATGTTCCCTTCATTTCCCCTGAAAAGTAACAATCTTAGCCTGAGCTACTCCACTATGATATAGCCTATAAGATATGGACATAGTCTAATCCATCAATGTACCTGCTACCATGCTACTGATAGCTTACAGGTCAGTCAGGACATCATTTTTAGGATTTCGCTTACCTCTAGCTTCACTCTTGGGGATCTTTCAACCAGTAGAAGGTAATAAACTGTATATCATCTCTGAGATAACGTCATGGTTACTATTGGTCAATAGCCTTGCCATTACCTCATTTTTGTTTGGTCATTCTTAAATTTAATACAAATTTCTCAAAGCTAGTTAGTCAAGGCTACCAGTAGCTCCTTCTTAATCCAACAGACCACATCCCGAAGTAAATGAGAGTGAGGAGATTTGGCAACAGTTAACTGAGAGAGAGAAAGACGATAAAACTTTTCTCAATAATAGCTTCAGTTCTCTCCGCAATGATATTGGCTTTAGTATTTGATCCACACCTTTCATTAAAACGTAAGCATAGAATTTATTTTTGCCATAATGGTGTTAGATCTTTCAAAGTTATATTATGATCTGAAACTTTAATTCCTATAATACGAAAAATTTAATAATTTTTTATTTCAAATTGCCAAAGGTTGTAAACAATTAAAGAGCTTTTATGATTGTTGCGATGCCAAGATATTGTTCACAAGGATCTTATATTTTTTTAAGGGCGAAATTATAAGAGCATATTTGAACTTATTTGAATTGAATTATTTGTTGCATGAGTTTATTTAATTTTAATATACATCGGAGTAATGTAATGGCAGTTATATTATTTAAAATAGAGGTCTTCATTGGGAAGCTTGATAGTAGATTTATTAGTAACTATGTCATTACTTGGAATTCATTATATAAAATTCTGTGAATATTCAGGGATGCATTCATTTTTTGTTTAATCTCGTTGCTTAAAGATTTAAACCTTGGTCGTAAATAATATTACTTGTTGTAGCATGCTATAATTGCCATAACTATGTGCAATGTGCTTTTAGAGTATCTATATTGACTTGTAATCTTTACCATTTAAATTTTAGTAATAATTTTTCTTGAATACGAGTAAAGCTCGCCCTTCTATGATTTTCTATAATGGGAAATTAATTCATTAGATTATGGTTCGGTTATTCCATACAACATACATGAATATGAGTTATTGCAAGATATATTATAACCTTTCATACTAAAGTAAAAATATTTATTATCCCCTCTTTTACACAAATAATAATGTCACCATTAAATATATATTTATATTGCTCTCATCCTTCTTAATGAGTCATGCCTTCTCCCAGTTATTTATGTAAAAGTGTATCCAAACTTCGTAGAGGCAGTTATTAATTCAAGGATGAAGGAACTTTTTAGTTAACACTGTAGAGTCAAATAACAATTAACTTCAATTGTTTGTTTCTGCTACTGTGTGGGTTGAGTTTCTCTGAAAGCAGTAGTTTTTTCTAGAGCCATTGTCCTTCGAGTTCGCACAATTCACTCTGGTTCGCTATTATTATCTTGTCTTGTACGCTTCCCTATATTTGATATAATAGAAGCGCATGAACTTTAAAATATTACTTTAGTGGTATTTTATTGCTTTCTATATTTTTTTCAATTTGAAATAAAAAAATAGCTCTAAAGATTTCGTTTGGAGCTGATATCTGGGGACTATTTTGTTTTATAAATAATAACTTATTTTAATTTTTCTAAAATAAAGGTAGTTTGCTTAAGATACATTTAAAAAAATTGCTTTTGAGATTTAGTTTAAAATGGGTAACATGTCAATTGTTTTTCATGATAAATAAGAATATATTTTAATTGGTGCAGATAAAAGTAATTTGAGGGCTGTTTACATATAGCCGATTTTTGAAAATTTGATCTTTTAAATGGATTAGATCATTCTTATTTAGAATTTATATTAGAATTGTATTTATTTTGATTATCAATATACTATTATGGTTTTTTAAAAGATAAACTCTCAAATTTTGTGCTAATCTATATGACTTTTTTTTTACTATAGTGACGTTACTATTCTTTATGATTATATATGCTAAATTACTGTCTAATTCTAATACATGATTTATAAAATCTTCACTTTACATTAATGGAATAATTTTTGTATCTTAATCCACATCCCTTATCTTATTCCTAACAACTACATTTCCAAATTATGTGTTTCATTTTTACACAAATACTGCTTACAACTGTTACGGTAATGTATTTCTAGCAAATATTTTAGCAATCCCTTTCTTAGCACATTAAACACACGCCAAAGGACCTCGATTCACTAAAGAGTGCAACTTTGCTCTGGCTCAAGTCAAGAAATGGCGCAACTTTGCACCCAAGAAACCCCAACGATACGCCTTATGATATTCTCCTATTCTGTATTCACTAAACAAGGCGAAAACTGGTGATAAGATTATGGTGACTTCACATTAAACGTCATAAAATTGCACTATTTTCTACCGATCCTTGTGAAGAATTTACTTTCGATGTCAAGGCTACTTTATTTTAAATCTATAATGAAAATGATAGCAAATTCAAAGATTTATAAACATTATGCTTATAAACTATCAATAAAATTAGAAGTGGCCTCTTTCTTGGTGCTTTATGAAAACAATATTAGTACATTATTTAGTATGTATTTGTATTATTAGTTTAAAGCAAAGTCCCATTAATTAAACATTAATATAAACTGTAAAATATTTGGACTTGGAGGAATACAGAACTATTTATATCTAGACAAAGACTACACTTTTCGTGGTTTGGTTTTGTAATAATGCAAGAAATGCCATTGCTCTGTTTGAAAGTAAAAATTCAACAATAAAACGTAAGTGATTGCTTTGTTACCCCTATATAAATTATAAAAATATTGCTTGACAGGTGTAATATGTTATATAACTAGTTTATAATTAATTGTAATACAGTTAACTAATTGTATTTCAAACCATTGCAATAATATGCCGTCATTTAAATTTATTGAAGTGACATATTTTAATAGTTGCACTTACTCTTGAGTGGTGGCAAATAAAAGGTGCAACTCTGATCTCAAGTTGTACCGGCTTCTTTTAATTAATAGGGATTTGAGCACATCTTTTAAACTTGCGCCGGTACAACTATTTGCTCCCGTTAGTGAATTCAGGCCTTCAGAAGGTCTATTTAGTCAGTACTTTCTAATACGCTTATATTTGATTAAACTAAACTATTATTTTGATTCATAATTACATATTCAAGTAATATTTTAGAAATTAAATAATTCTTTATTCTTTATTGAACTGATTTAAGGATTTACACACACAATCTAAATCATAAAAATTAACCAATTAGATCACAAATTTTTAAAAATATTGAAGTAGGACCCAACAAACTGAACATTTTTTTGTTATTTTTAATTAGGGACAGTTTTGAGGGTACTTATTGTCTTTAAATTGAGAGAGAAAATATATTTTCTAAAATCTTGCTATTTTCAGATATTAACGAACATATAATAAACATTTATATCATATAAAACACCATTCCAAGAGATCTAATTTATATTTACTAATTAATTGTATTCAATTTTTTTAAATAACAGCAGAACTGACAGAGAAAATATTCTGGTAGGTTTAGATAACTAATAGATCAATTCCGTGCACATCTACGCCATATGAAATGGAATTAGTTTTCAAAGATTGAAATAAAACATAGGTTAATTTGTGATTGTATACTTTATTACAATACATTTTTTGTTCTTTAAAGAATTGTTAAATTTCACCAATAAAGTATAATCAATAAATAAATTTATTTTTCAATAGCTTAACTTTATTGATGTAATGTATTTTAGGTTTTTTCATGGTCATATTAATATTGATCTTTACTTTTAATTTTTCTTATTGACGCCAATATTCTGTTTGTGATTACTGATTATTAATTTATTAATATCAAATAAGTGGTCTGTAATAAAAGTAGGATTATATAAAGAAAAAAAATATTATGTTTCTCTTAGTATAGAAGTTTAAGAATGGTTTAACCTCCAGTTTCATGTTTATGGTTGAATGAATAGCTAATCGTGAGTTCTTGTTCATAAAGCCAAGTTGTTTACTCTAATATCTAAACAATGAATGTGATTCGTTGTAACCAGTCTTTCGCAACAAATTAAAAACTGTCATATCTAAAGTCAAACTTAATAATCTTTAAAGGTGGGATTTTTCTAAATAAAATACACTATTTTTCTCAGTATTTCGAAACCTACGTCAGTAAGCTTATAGCTCTGAGCTATAAGTGGTTAATTTAGATGACGTAAGTGATTTACTGTACATAAATCCTCATATCAGTTCAGTTAAATACTAACTTAGTAATTTGATTTCTAAAATTTCTTTATAATCTGAGTATGAATCAGATTTATTATTTCGTTAACGCGTGACTTTCTACCAACATTACTAGCTACTGATCAGTTCACATACACTCCTTTTACCCTAATGTAACTTTGGATTAGTAGATATCTAATATATTTGTAAACCTATCATGCATATTAAGAACTCATATATTGAATCTCTTGAGTTCACGAAAATACGTGATTTCAGAACAAATGTAACAAATCAAAGTATTGTTATTTACTAAAACAATGATTTTTTACTATCGGCTTATATGTATTCTCTTATCTTTTAAACGATGGTCATGGATTCCCAGATGGTTTTATTTTATATCATTTTTATTTTTGATCTTAGCTTTATTTTAATTTTTTCCCCATTTTAATACTTTTAAATGTTACTCAAACATCAATTTGTAGTTTAAAAAGCGTATGAGTAAACATTGCTAGCCTCAATACATTTTCGAATAAATGAGACTGAAAATGGTTACTATTTTCTTTTATTACGTTTTTATGTTTTCTTTTTATATGCTCTACTTTGTTTATTTATTGGTTTAGAGTGGCTTCCACTTTATCTTATTAATCTTTAACTCTTAATATTTTATGTTTTTTTTCATGTAAAAATCCACTCTCATCGATTTTCCCTCGGTATTCCCTCCAGCCCATTTTCTCTAAGGCTAGGGTAATAATCCAATTTAATCCCTCAACTTGGGAACCTCCAAGAGCTCAACATAAGCTGATTTCCGAGGTGAATTTATGGTATGTTTGTCATTTCTGCAGTTCACTAGAAGTTCTCCTTTGACGCGGCGGTATAGAGAAGGGGTGACGAAGGTAACTGCTAGATTCTGTTCATTTACTGGGATTCACAGTCATAAAAAACGCTTCAGTCAGTCGAGTTTTACATATATCAAAACAGTAAGTGGTATGAGAATGGGTGTAGAGTATATTTATTGGATTTTATAATTAGGTTTAATCTTTTGTTAACAGGAGATTATAAAAAAAATACTAGTTTAAGAGAGATATGTACAACTCAACCAACAATCAGGACCACGAATATTTGTCATATATTTAACGTTGTATTGTATATTAAAAACAAATAACATTACGTGTCTGTTTAGAGTTCCCTAATGAAAGGTTTTATTGATATATATATTATTTGATAGCATAAAGAACTTTATGTAAGGTAAATTAAACAATTCTGATGTATACATATATATGTAATCTAAATATTTAATATTTTAGTATATCTATATTTTTTTCCCCATAAAAATACCTCCGTGGTGTGAGCCAGCAACCGAACTATAAAGGTCAAGTGGCGCCCACTATTACAATGATAGTGAAAATATTGGTGGATTGAGGGTGTCAGGTGGTCGGTATAGTGAGCCTTCCAGCCATTAATCTCGGTTTTTTAAAGTTTTGCTGCCACTTCTTCGATAGTAACTCTTCATTTGTCCTCACGAGGCTGAGTCGTACACCGTTCCAGACCCAATGCTTGACAAATAAATTTTGGAAGCACCAGGGATTAACACCGAAAACTTTGTATTTTTATAAACACATATATAAATATTTTTACATATACATGTAATATGCTTTTACATAAACATCATCTACATTATAGATGTACTATTAATATCAGGTGTTCTGTCTTACGACAGGTCCATTCTTTTTGTCAGTGAAAGTTATAACTCTAATGTGCATTGTCCTCCGCCTCCTCCTTTAGCTCCCAGAATATTCTTCTTTCCTTCAAGTCATCTAGTATTTGAATCCTGCTTCTTCCAAATATCCTCTTTCCCTCAACCTTTACTTCTATGATGTCATGCAGAAGAGAATTCCTCCTAAGAATGTGACGGATCCTGTTTTCTTTGCACCTAGGAATCAAATCCAGAATGTATCTCTACTCACCCAATCTTCTTAGTACTTATTAATTTGTCACTCTGTCTGTCAATCTGATATTCTCAAGTCTTCCTCATTCACCACATTTCTAAGCTCTTCGAGTATTTATTTTCTAGCTTCAAGCGTTCAAGTTTCTGCGCCATACAGGGTGATACTCCAAAGTTAGGGTTTCGTCAGTTTCTTCCTCATTTTCAAACTCAACTTGCCAGTCAGTAGTAAACGTTTCTTGTTGAAGGCTTCCTCTCAATGTTGTTCCCCATGCCATATCTTCTTCCTATCTCCCCTAATTGCTAATCCATAACTTTCTGCCACTCTTCTTTATTTCTGGAAGGCAATGCTAGATCATATGTATATAATATTGTGTCGATGACGCGTCCTCCTATCTTGAAACTGACATGTCTCTCTAGGACCTCCTTGACCAGGCATTCACCACACAATTTGAACAGACTAGGTGACGAAGAACATCACTGTCTCACTCTTCTTCCTATATCTACGTTGTTGGTCTCTCCATTATTTAGCCTCACCCTCACTCGCTGTCCCAAGTACAGGTTTGCAATCCGCCTTCTGTCCTTCCAATTGATGTCGATCTTCTTGAATGTTTCCATCAGTTACTTCCATTTCACTCTATCAAACACCCTCTGCCAGTCAATTAAATCAATGTAGATTTTTTCATTGACTTTCAGCAATATTTCTGAAATTATTCTCAGCAAACTGATTGAATTTTTGGTTCCTTTTAGTTTTTTGGATCCAAATTGGTCCTCTTCCATCACACTTTCTATTTTCTGTTCCATTCGCCTGTTGTGCACTCTTGCCATGATCTTACCCACATTATAGATGAGGCTGATGGTCCTGTGGTCACTGCAGTTCTTGGCTTTCTTCTTCTTTCTTAGAGCCACCAACATTACGTCTAAAAAGTCCTTGGGCAATTCTCCTGTTTCGTAGATCGTATTTATGAGTTTTGTCAGAGCCATTAATCCGTTGTCTGCCAGTTCCTTCAGAAGGTCAGTGGGTATGCCATGATCTCCAGCTGCTTTCATTCATTGCATATCCTCTATGGCTCGCTACACCTCATTCTTTAAAATGCTGGTCCTTTATCGTCTTCCTCTACCTCTTCTTCAGCTTCAATCTCTAGGTTTCTTGGTCAATTATCCTTGTCGTGCAGTTCTTCTATATACCTTTACCACTTTTAAGGACCACTTTATGATCCGTCATTGTCTAACATTTAGGTTTTTCTATTTCTATTGTTCACACAATTTTGTTTTCTATATATTAATTATAATATATTACTATATATACATAATTATATTTATTATATATACTGGCATTTTCCCGTGGATTCGCTCACATTCATATCCTACCCCTACAGACTCCAGCTCATATCACGTGCCATTTCATGTACCCGCAATACATTTGCAAAGATTGTTAATTGCTTACGCCCGATCTCTTAGACCCTTTTTTGTTATCTAATGAGTTAGCGTGATATTATAAAGCTTAGCATGGTTTTCTGAAAGAAAGAAGTAGGCCCTACAAAAGAAGAAGTATGATCCTAATCCGATGAATGTATTTTTGAGTTTATTGGAAAAAACAAATGTACACACAGACAAACATTCGAAAAATTTAGTATTTTGTGTTATTATTTATGCAACCTAGAAAAAAAGGAAAACACTATACAAATATGAAGTGCAGAAAAACTTAACTGGTGTACTTGTTCTTCACACGGGAAATACGCAATGTTGTTATTTTTTAGTAGGCTTAATATAAAATTTATCAGACTGAAATTTAGCCAAATTTAAAATTAAATTTTAAATATTAGTAATTTATTATTTTAAATTGTGGTACAAAACTTTAAAAGTAGGACAACTCGAACACAATATCAAAATATAGATTATAATCCAAATAAGTGTTAAAATCTAAAATTAATTTTGAAAATTTAGTTATTACTTCTCTATACACTATACATATAATATTTATTTTTGTGATTATTCAAAAAGAAAGAAAAGTAACATTGCATAGATAACTGGTTAATAGGAATGTAATAACAATAAAATCTACATAAAATTTTAATAGTTTACAGTATAAAAAAGTATTATTTTTTTCATTTTTAATGTGTTTGGTTTAATTCTATTTACTCTTTAAGTCTGCAAAATTTTCTATTTCTAGGAAGTTTAGAAGTATTCAAATAATTCATGCGGAAATAAAGATTTCAAACTTATCCCGAATCATCATGACCAACCTGCACTATTTAAATATTTTCCAATTAAAAAACCAATATGTCAACAAGTAAATTTTATAAACAATCTTTGAAACAAAACATTAATCATCACATAAACTGAGGTCACAAGCAAACGCAATGTTTGCCTGAGTTTAATCATAAGTGAAGTAATAAATTGTACGGAACTGCACATAGACGTTCTCGTTCTATTGTTTAAAAGTTGAGATATTTACTCAAAAATCGTAATATATGTGAAACGAAATATTATACACGAGCTAACCCAAATAATTATTTCGCTATTCTTTCGTAAAACCTTTTTACTCACGTTTTTTAAATTCTATAATTTTATTTTTAAAGTATTGTCTTCATTTGTATATTTGGACCAATAAAAAAAGGTCATTATTGGATTCACAGGGCTCAACACTTCGTATTAACATTTTGAAATCCATTTTAAATTTTTGATATTTTACTAGGAGTTTCACATCTTAAGGCTATCACAATGCTATTAAATTCTTCATTTATAAATTCATACTAATAAAAAAGGTAAATATTGACTATTGAGTCTAAATTGATAGAGCTATATAATTGATATACAAACATTTCTCCTAATAGGTTAAAGGAAAGAGAACATTAACTTTTTGAGAGACTTTTTAATGTTTACTTGCTCTATGGCATTAGAGAATTATTGCATTAATATTTAAGTATTATATCTTTACAACTAAAGCTCACCAAATAGTATTAATATATTTGCCAATATCTCAGAAACTATTGATTTTATATTATTTTGAGAATATCTGTATTTTCTCTTTTTGCCCTTTACTTAACTACTCTAAATTTTCGTATTAGACACACACAGGTAGACGGCATTACAAAAACAACTTTTTAGGGTTCTGGGGGGGTCATGAAATATCGACATCCATCAACATCTAGGGCTAGATTTTATTTACGGGAGTAGCCTGGTGGTCTAGGGGTAAGGTGTCAGACCTCTATGCTGGCGGCCGGGGTTAAATCCTCGGTCCCGGCACAGATTTATCTGATTACCAAACCCTTCCTTCACCTCTGACAAGACCTCTTGTGAATGTGAGGAATGCCAGGTCTCCACCGTGGTTCGGATTCCACGTTAAACTGTAGGTCCTTCATTTCATCTCGCATTCACCCTACCATTTGCACATTAGCGTAAGTGCGTATAAACCCGAACGGGTAGTAAGACGTGGTGCTAATAATAATAATAATTTATTTACGGTGTCAATAATTTAATTTTAGTGTTCGAAAATTTAGAAAATATATATATACATTTGAGTATATCTTTAAAATTATTGGCTTTATAAAATAGGTTTATAAGCTATTAGTATCAGAGATAGAGCTACATATTTGAAATAATAAGTAATTTCTTTTCTCTAATAGTTTTGGAGATATGATAAAGAATGAGAACTTATGCATCTGACCCGAACCCTTGAAGCAATTTCGCCGAAAGTATTATAATAGACAAGTTGTGTATAATATTGATCAAGGCATAAAAATAAAATTTAAATGAAATTATTTGAGCCGATTTTGAGATAATCGATTCTTTCTCTATTTAACCTTCAGTAAAATACCCTTGATTTTAGCATTGAATATTAAATTCCAAAAACCCCTCATGGCAGCCCTTACAATGCCCTAAATATAAATTCTAACCTAATCATTAAAATGGTTTAGGCTCTATTCCGGGGTAAAATATTAAAATTGTCTACCATACAGAAGATATTTTATTTTATAAGATAAGGAAATTTTTGTGAGAACCTATTTCCCCTTTTTCCAGTCAATAATAATTCAGAATGTTTGTGATGGCTCTTATAACTTCCTACCAACTTTTAATCTCATACCATAGCAATACGTTTTTATTGCACCTACAAACTTATCAGATTAAACACAAATTATTTACTAAATAAGATAATGAACTAGGAATGAGTAAGATAGATCTTAAATAAAGTGTACACCCATTTTTTTTTTTTGTAAAGTGTAATATCATTTAGTGAAAACCATCCTCAATATATCTAACAAAGGTTCGAACGCCGATCTTCTTATCATCAGTATTCTATTATATTACCAGAGTGACGCATTATACTATGTGACCACCAAAGCAGATTTAGTTAGAAATAGTTATTAGATAATTTTGGTAAATTTCTCAATCTCCCATTCCACCAAACTCCACTTAAAATTTCAAATATATAGGAATCATAGATCTATTTTGATAAGTACCACTACATTACTGACATTATTAAAATTATATTTTTGGGCGTGTTTTAGAAACAAACTGATGGACAAGAATTTTACAAATGTAATGACATTAATAGTAGTTTTTTTCAACACCGCTTCGCTCGCTGATGAGATAGTGTGTTGGTATATAACTTGCCCCCTATTATATAAGATAAGGAGTACACCATAAGTAGTCCCATCTCAATCCGATGAGAACTTTCTGAGTTTACTGGAAACAAACGGAATAAATCAAACGTACCAATAAATTTACAGTTTTATTATTATATGTATAGATAATTTTATATTATATATTTTATGATTTTTATAGCATATTATATGATATTTTAAAATTATATAAGTTGTATATTATGTTTAAATTATATATTTTATCTAGTATATAAATTATATATATCATATATCAAATATATTTATAGAATAGGCCTATATATATATATCAAATATATTTATAAAATAAGCTTATGTATATCAAATATATTTATAAAATATATATCAAACATATTAATTAAATATATATATATATGTAATACGTGTATTAAATATATATATAATTATATTATAGTAAGCTCTCAACTACCACATTGAATTATGCCATCCGTCAAACTATAATATACTACTATAAAGCCACACGGCTAAGTCAATCACTGACATAAATGTTTACCCACTTTCAGATGAGCTATAAACTTGAAATTTGTCATTATTATAGCTTCTAGACTCTAAGCAACGGGAAAATTCCAAAAAGTTAAAAAAAAAATTAGCCCCCAAAAAACATTCAAAATTGCGGAGCAAGTCGCTGTGGACCTTTCTTTGGAGGTCTCTTGTGGCTAAACGGTAAGACCTATTAAAAAACGGCTCTGGAATTACATTAGTTTACATACACTTACAAAGAAAACTCATTGGAGGTTCGGGGTCAGAGACCCCAACGAGCCAAGCGAATTTGGTTCTAAAATTACAATCTTCTATTGTATTCTGGGTAGCATAACACCCCTTCCAAGTTACAAATGGCTGTGGCTTTTGTTATCCTCCTATAATATTGGTCACACAAAATTAAATCTTCAATATTATTTGTCATATAAATTTTGGCAAACGATTATAGTGTTCCTCTTTATTTCAAAAGTTTATCATTGAAGGTTACTTTTTTCATTCCAGATTTGCAAGAACTGTTATTTATACTATGTGTAGAGAATTAAACTAAAACTTTCTACTGAACCACTCTTATATTTATTTGGCAAATAAATATTTCGATATAATATTTTCAACATAACTGGTTTCGTTCCATTTTCACTAGTGTATATAACATAATAATTACCCCCTTTGGTAGTCGCATAGTAGAAGTCATCTCGTTTACATTGGACTTCCAATGAAGGGAAAATAAAGGTTCGCGTTCTTATCAGGTGAACAAAATGTGGTTTATTCTAAAATATCTTCCTTTATTTCTCTCTTCACAAATGTGACTATACTTACTTTAAAATTTACCTCACGTAGCCCTGCACCAATAGTGTAAATATTTGGATAGCCAAAGCAATACATAGTAAAATGGAATGTTTTGAAGAGTTTCCCCCTATGCGTTGAAAGAGGATGAAATAAAAACTATTACATGAAGCTAGAATTCAATATTTGACATCCTTCTCACTGATATCCCAGTTAATTGCAAGCAAGTTACCTTTGATCACATGATCACTTGTGTGGACGCCAAAGCAACCTACTATCCATTGAGGCTGTTCGCATACAAATCACCCTAATAGCATAGGGATAAAGGTGATAGCATTTAGACGTAATATTTTTAATTTTCACAGAGAGATTATGAAAAACAATTCAGAAATAACCATTCTCAGTACGTCCAGCCATTATTATTTAACCCCTAAGCCCCCGTCAGAGATAAATCAAATACAATTAATCTGAAATTTATTTTACTGGCTCACCAAGGCAAGATTTTTCTCTCCCATACAGTGTGCAAGCTCAAAAGTGTGACGATACAAAATAACTCACTGATAACAGAAACATGATATGTATAGCTATCAAAATTCACCCTTGAATGAAAATATTTTAAATTTAAGGGCCTTAAATACAAAGAGGCATTTAAGAACTGAGAATTAAAACCAGATATTGGACAGAATATCAAAAACTTGGTTTTTGCATATCTATAATTATATATAAAAATTTTTGTCGCTTGATATGAAAACTAGATAAAAAATAGCTTTTAATTTCGCCATCAGAGCACTCTGAGCATTTGTGGTTTATATATTATGATTACTGTAATTTCTATGTTGTTGAGATTGAAAACGTTGTATTAACAATGTGAAGAGAATATAAAAGTAGAGCAAATTTGTCATATGTCACTGCTAACGTCACCCGCTACCAAATATAGATATACTTTTAATAAGTAGTAATATTTTTAATTGCTGTAAAAATTAATAAAATATATACTTTTCAAAAAATACATACTATAGTTGGGCTCAGAAATGTATAGAAATAAAAAGTCAGTCACAATCTAGAATGAAAATGAAAATCAGTAAACTTCATTTTTATTTTATCACATTGTTAAATATAGAAGGCGATCTACACTAACCACTAAAATACTTTTATGTGTGTCATTTATGAAACAGATTCTTTAGATAAATTCAATTTTTTTTTATCTTCTCTTGAAGTTAAGTTTTCGGTCAATATTTGGTTATTCTTCTCAGGCGTGCCTGACAGACGAGAAGAGATTTCGCATGGATAAATCTGTACAGTGATTGACTTGTTATGTAATATAGAATAAAGACACCCATACAGGGATTTGAGTCCTCGTCACTAAGCTTGACCCGTCAATCACTCTATAGACTAAGCTATCTAGAATATACTTCTCATCAGTGTCTCGTTCAACTAATATATAACCCTCTTTGGTGGCCCCATGATTCAAGGAGTTACTCTAGAGTTATACTATACTCCTGATGATGGGGAGCTCGGGGTTAGAGTTTCAGTTGGTTGTACTAAGGTTGGTTAGTCCTAAATGGTTTTCTACTCTCATTCCACGCAAATGTCTACAATTATTCTAGACTCAACCTTCCCAATTCTTAACACATTGGAGTAATAAAAGCCTAGGCGTAAAATCCAAACGGGAAGTAAGACGTAATGTCAATTAAAAAATACTACATTCATTTCCTTGAGCAGATAATGTGGCTTAAACACTAGAGGGGTTGCTGGATAAAAGTGGTGGATGAGCAGGCCTCTAATTCTGGTCTAGGTGTAATTTTTATATAATTATCTACAAAATCACTACATTAGAATATTACCTGAAAATACGCGTTACTTTAATCTTTGGTATAGTTAAGAAGATTAAACAAGCGAAAAAATTAAATTTGTGGGGAGAACATAAGAAGCAAAAACCCTCTCATTCTCATCACGCTTGTCCTTTATTACTCCTACTTTACAGTGATAAATGAATCAAGTCTCTAAGATATATAATTTATATTCATGAGAGTCTTAAGAAAATATAAAAGTATTGACAACATGGAATTGTTTGAATTATTAGATAATATGGGATGCCCTGGTGGTCTAGGGGTAAGGTGTTAGACTTCTGGGTTAGGGGTCCGGGGTTCAATACTCGGCCCCAGCACAGATTTATCTGATTACCAAGCCCTTTCTTCACCTCCGACAAGACGTGTATTCCTCACAACTTGTGAATGTAGGGAATGCCAGGCCTCCACCGTGGTTTGGATCCCATGTTAAACTCTAGGTCCTCAATTTCTTCTCACAATCACCCTACCATTACACATGAGCGTAGGTGCGTATAGCCCAAACGGGTAGTAAGGCGCGGTGCTGATAATTATAATAATTATATAATTTAAATAAATGCATATAAAAATTAAATAATAAAATTTTATAAACAAAAAATATGGAAAAACCTAGAAATTTAATAAACTATGTAGTATATTCTTATAACATAATTTAATCTACATAATTGATAAAGTAAGTAAAAATATGTAATAAAAGGTTGTTTGTTATATTACCCTTCGTCTCCAGCATTTTAAATACGCCTAGAATTAATTTATAATCGTAATAAATGTGGAAATAATTACATATACTAATAATCCCCCTTACGGTATCTCCCTAAACGTTATTTTAATTCCTTGAAGTATGGATCTCAACATATAATTTATTGTTTGATGTTTTAATAGTACAACAATTAAGGCCAGTACAAAGGGGAGGTTTCCTGTAAAGGATAAATAATAATGTTTCCATTTATATTATTTGATAAAACATAATATTAAGTGTATGGTGCTATTACGATCAAAGGTAACCAAATTAATCTTTAAAGTTTATAATAGAGAAATTCAATCTTAGCTAAACCATTTATATACCTGAGCTAATATAGAATTAGCAACTTGTGTTTAAACACATTGCTGACTAGTATTTGTTTAGAAAAACCAGAAATTAAAAAGTCTACGAGGAATGAACTCTACTAATAATCATTCTCTCTACAACTTTTGTTCGTCCATGTTCGAATTTCAGTCTGGCCAAGATGAGTGGGTGAAATCGATCACCAAGAACTCCCAGACCAGACAGAGATTATGAAGGCTGATGTAGTTTTTGCCTACAAGATGCTACAATGATGTCGATCTTGAATCTTTTAAAATTCTTAGCCTAGTATGTATGATAATAATAACTATTTAGGAGACAATTAATTTGTTCAAGGTTAGTTTACTGAAAATAATCTACAGCAAAGAGAATTATATCTTATTTAATCAATTATTTTGTACAGAACAATTTAAAACACAAAATTATATTTCTTAAACTCTAAGAGTATTATTTAAATTTAGGTTAAGTGTACTAGATTAAATGGGTAAATTTTCAAATATGAGTTAATTAAAAAAATTATAACCTGTTTGTAAAAACTGTTATTACAGCCTAAAAATGCAAACAAAATGTGGATATTTATAATAATGATTCATAAATACATATTATACATGAATAAAAAATATCATTTTATTCAAAACCATCATTAGAAGGAATGTATGTTAGAATTTATTTATTACAATATTTACTAGAATCGCTTGTTGGGTTGTCCATTAATCAACAAATGATAACCAAGCAGATGATAATCAACTCAGTACTAGCTCACTGGATTTTGACCCGGAAATAAGATACACGTTTGATTGAAGAAAAATAAATTACCAAGAGGGATTCTCTGTTTAGATGAAAAAGGCATATTACTTAAACATCACCATATATTAAAATTGTGGCTGCTGAAAAAAACACTGGCATTAAACTTGGCTAAAAACTGGCTTTGTAGCACTGTACCAAAATAACAGTTCAAAGTTATGTGCGAAAAAATTAATATTTCTTTATTTTAAATCCACATTTAATAGATCTCTTTTATTATTTTAATTTCTTGTCAACTTATATGAATATAAGTTAAGACTTGGGTGTTTTATTTATAGATTAAAGAAATTTGCATGATAAAGTTATGTTGATTTAAGTCTTAATAATTGGAAAGGTATTATGATGTAGAAAGATATTTGACAAATTTAGTCTTAGAAAATCATTTGTAACAAATTTCTGAAATTGTAAAAATACACCATCTTCTCAAATTTACAAATAAAAGAGTCAATAAATAGTGAAAATAACATTGTATAACATATTAAAATATACATTATAAAAATATGTGAACTAACATAAAAATGAAAGTATATGACTTATTAAAAACAATTAGGGTTAAAATTACGTAAACATCTGCTTGTCAACTCCAGTTTGTTGAATAATGTTACAATACAAATAGGTTTAAAAGGTTAAATTAAATTGGTTGATAATATTAAGTTAAATTGCTATCTAAGTGTTATCTGAGAATGACGTGCCTTTACTCTTTAATAAATCCAGACCAGATGGAGAATTCTGGAATAATTAATCTGGCATATTTAGGTACGCCATTTATCGTACTATATTCATGGACACACTAAATTGAAACTAAAGAATATATTAGTAAAAGTAAAAGGTTAAGGCTAATGTGAGAAATATGACAAATATAATAATACGTATTATAAAAATATGAAAGTAAAATATTGAAACAAACTTACGTCGCTGTGTAAAACATATTTTCCTTTTATATTCTTTTATAAACACAGCGACGTAGGTTTTTTTTTCAATATTTTACTTTTATATTTTTTTATAATACGTAATATTTATTATATTTTTTATATTAACCTCAACTTTTTATTTTTCTTAATGGATTATTTAACTTCAATTTAAAGTCTCCATGAATATAGTACGATAAATGGCGTACCGAAAAGAGCCAGATTAATTATTCCAGAATTCTTAATCTTGTCTGGATTTACAAAGGAGTAAAGGGACGTCAATTTCAGATTGCATATAGATAGCAATTTAAATTAATCTTGTCAAACAATTTAATCTAACCTTTTAAACCTATTTATATTGCGCCATTATTCAGCAAACTGGATTTGACAAACAAATGTTAATGTAATGTTTTTAATATGTTTTACACTTTCATATTTATGTTAATTCAAATATTTTTGTATTATATACTCTAAAATGTTATACAATGTTATCTTGCCTTTTTTTGACTCTTTTATATGTAAATTTAAATCGAGGATGCATGCTTACATTTTAATAAATTTGTTACTATTGGTTTTTTAAGATTAAGTTTGTCAAGTGTCTTTCAGCATCATACTACTTTTTCAATTATTCATACATAAATCAACATAGCTTTATAATAAAAATGTATTTACTCTATTAATAAAACCTCTAAATCTTAACCCATATTTATCTACTCCTTAATCAGGTTTTAAAGATTTAGAATTTTTCTAAAATGTTAACTAAGATAGAAATATGGCACGTGTTTCTGAGGTTTTTTTTAGCACTGGGTCATACTACCTGTTTGGATAATACGCTTATATACAGTATTAGTTATGCCAATTAATTTGTGGATATAGGAGGCTATATTTGGAGAAAGTGTACACAAATTTGCGTCGTGGGAGAGTGTAGAACAATTTTGTAAAAACTAACCTCATTACACCCGACTGAGATTTGAACCTTGGTCTTCCATCATTGGAAGTCTAGTCTACTGCGAGACTGACACTCCACAAAAGTGAGTTAGGACATTTATGATACTATATTCGGTTTTTAATGACTAATTCACATCAGTGTGAATAAATTAGCAGATCTTAGTTTTTCCTCCCGAAAATCACATACTAAATGCAACTAAATGTGTAATTGAACCTAATATTACAAGTAGAAAGCCAGCTGTATTTTCTTTCAAGTGTACGCTGGAGTACGTTGTGGTACATCTCAATTCAGCAAGCTGGCTTGACCTCACATAGTTTTAAGTTCTGTGGAATGTTTCCACTCTAAGTGCATAATATTTCCGTGTGTTTACCGGGTAGGCTATACAATGCTCTCGGAATTAATGTTATACAAGCATTTCAGTTTTATGTTCTATGCGTCTTACTACCCTTCTGATATATCAAAATATTTTCACTACAGGCCTATAGATAAGAAATATATCATTTTATAGTAAATGTACTCTCATTGGGCGCTGAGGAAAAAAACCACTTCATTACACTCAACTTGGATTTAAACTCGGACTTCACTGTCACTTGCAATTGATAAAATACAATTTTGAAATTTATTCCTTATTCCCTCCACAAAAGGTGACATTTTAAATTTTATATAATATCTAAACAATTTTAGAGAGTGATTTTTAAATGATACAATACATGGAATTTTATATGGATTGATTAAAAAAAAATATGGATTTTTTATTTTAAGCTTATAGAAATACCTTTCAGATTCTATAACACATCTCAACTTCAAGACGTAAACACATATTTGTTTCCATGTGTAATAGAATATACATCTACCAAGCAAATATTCTCTTTTCAGTAAAAAGAAACAAACATTAATTTGTATTCATAGTTACATGACTCACATCGCCTCTGAGCTGAATGTCCTATGGTGACTCCTCACATTAAATAAACATGGTAAGTACCTCGTTCCTAGACTGAAGTTCTTTTTGGGTTGGGAAAAAACATCATAGACGATAAAGAAGGTGGGCAAGAGAAAAAGGAAGAGAGATGATGTACATATTATAAATTCATTGTTATAAGAGTAAGTTAAAGGTATTAAGAGCATGGTCATGAATGTAGCAAGTTTAAATCTAGTAGAAGCTATTCTTTTAAAAATTATGTTTTTATGTTTGACATATTTAAAGTAAGAATATTTTTAATTTATAAAAATATATGTAGATATTATTGTTGATATGAATATGATTCTTTCAAACAAATTATATTTAAATTTAGTATACATGATAAAAGATTTGTTGATAAAATGAGTTGAAAATTGTCATATATATATAAATATATAATCCATTTTTCTGATAGTGTGTATATGAGAATATACTGTAATATTGTAGCTATTAGTTTTCGTTTTAGTGATTTATTTATCTTATGAGAGTTTTTATTATTTTCTTATACAATAATTATTAATATTGCTGTAATATTTTTTATAAACACACAGTTGTATATAAATAATTAGAACTGTTATTTCTACATGAAGTCCAAAATATTTTATTTTTATTGAACAGTCAAAAATTAAATATTATAATTATTTTCTAAATATATTTGATATCATGGTTTAATAATTACCTAATTACTATTGGTTTTAGAGTTTTAAATGCAAACGTGAATTTACAATTTTGTAAATTAGAATTGGTTATGTTGAAATATGATCCATTATTTCACTTTCATGTAATGTATGATTGATTACCTATTAATTCGATTATAATTATTAATTAAAAGCTTATTTATAAATTTATAAATCATCGTTAAAGCATGCAAAATACATTTGGATATAAATAGCAAAATGTATTGATTAAAATTTGTTAGTTAACCTAGAAACCTTAAATCATAGTTTTGTTTATAATTTAGTTCTAAATTTCTTTCTAGATATTTTGACTAATGTACTTTTTATTGTATTTTATTGTTTTGTCCTAGCCTATAATATTGTACATACATGTTTTTAGAATTTATGTAAGCTTTTGTAAAGATGAAAATACCGCTAATATGTTTTAATTTAATCATTATATATTGTAAATACAAACGCATAAATATTAAATATATTATTTAATCTGAAACATAAGAGAAATAATAAATTTTATTTATTCATAATTCAAATTCTTACGATGATAATTAAACTTCACTCACTTATTAGGTAAAAAGCACAAAGAATATTAATCAAAAGCTTGAAAGTCTTGCAAACTTAATTAATACGCTGCATCAGATTATTACTTTCTTTTGAAGGCTCAGAGTGAGAATACTAATTGTGATCGTCAAAAATACTTGGGATTTTGTTCAAATATGTCGACATTTCAGTACCCCCTGAATCTGAAAAAGTGGCCTTTGGGATGGCATATATCTGTATCTCTAACTAGATCTGAAACCATTTTACCGATGGGGCTAAGAATTTGTATTTAGAGTTTTAGGAAGATTTCCCTGAGGGGTTTCGGATTTAGATATCTAACTTAAAAATTAAGAATAATTTACTAATGCGCAACAGAAGAAGAAAAAAAATTCTCAAACTCCCCTCTAATGATTAGTATTAATTTTGAATTTAGAAGCTGATTAAGATTACAAATAAAATAGAAAATTATTATTCTTCCATTAAAATGATTTTCATAGGCAGACCCCTTTCTAAATAAGATCATATCTCCATAGCTATTTGAGATACAAAAACTCATAATTTTAAAACTTGTACTATTAAATAAAATAGTATTTTGTTAGAAATATACACACACATGTATATATAAATACACATGTGTGTGTATATTTCTAACAAAATACTACTCGTATTAATACTCGTATTTTGTTAGAAATATACACACACATGTATATATATATATATATATATACATGTGTGTGTATATTTCTAACAAAATACTATAATAGTTATATATATTATTTTATGTATATATATACATATATAAATCAACATAACTTTATAGTAATAAATGGTACGGCGCACCACACAGACTTTATCTCTCTTTCTATAAACTTGTAAGATTTCTGAACGGAATAATGTAGAAGGCAAGATTTCCGTCAAGATTCATCAAAATTTCTATTTTAAATCTTATATCTTTATTTTTTAAGAATTAATGTCCTCATTTGTATGTTTGGACCAATAAAAAAGATTAATATTGGGTCCACAAGGGTCAAAACTTCGTATTAAAGTTTCGATTTCCGGTTAAAATCTTAACATTTTATTAGGTATTGCACATCTTCAAGTCATCGCATTGATATTTAATTATTCATTTATACATTTTGATAAATAAAAAATCTAAATATTGACTATTAAGTCTAAAATGGAGATAGATCATTGCTGTACAAACATTTCTCCTAAGAGGTTTAAGGAAAAAATAACATACTTTTTTTAGATACTTACTTATATTTAATTACTCTATGGCATTGAAGAATTATTGCGTTAAGACTTTAGTAGTATATGTTTACAACCAAAGCTCACAAAATTGTATTAACATATTTGCAAATATCTCAGAAACTGTTGCTTTTATAAAAAAAATTATGTCAAATAAAAGTATTTATTTCTAATGGTCCTACAATTTCGCAATGGTAAGTTGTTTATTATCTCAAATAGTTGTGGAGATACGGAAATTAACGCTTCTGTAAAGTACCCTAAAAATCATTTTCATGGGAAAATGAAAATATCCAGTTTATTTATGATCTTAATCAACGCCCATATACGAATTTTAATCAAAACCATTGGAGCATATTTTGAGAAAACCTTTTTTTTATCGCCCCTTATAAAACTACTCTTAGTTTTAAGACTATTTTATTTATATATATTATTTGATGTATATATATAAACCTATAGGTTCTTAGCTGTAAGGTAATATATAATACAATATATAATACAAACGAGTCTTGGCGGAAACAGAGGTTCCGACTTTCACAATGGTTTTGTAACAGTGCATGATATTTAATTGATGCTCTTTTGTGGAATGTGATGAATTTTTACATTGTCTCGATATCTTGGAGATGGAAGTATTTTAATTTTCAGAAAAATCAAATTTTATATTTCGATAAATTTCAACATATTATGACCCATCGAAACAGAAAACTGTATTTTGAGATGATGTATGGGTCTATTTGTATATTTCAGACTAGAGCTGAAACAATGTTACCGACTAGGCTAAAGCTTAATATCAAGGGCTTTTATAAGGCTCTCCCGAGGAATTTTTGTATTTAGATATTCAACCTTAAGTTTAAAGATAGTTTACTGAAAGAAAACATGTTATAGAATGGATATTTAGAAAATCGACAACGATTTTTATTAATCTTTATATAAAGGTTTTGTTTAACATTACAAAAAAAATTGTGATTCTCGTTTTCCAAAGATGATTTTAAGGGAACTTTAGAAAAGTGGAAATATCTAATTTTGATAATATATCCACAACTATTTGAGATATGAAACAAATTATAATTTGTATAGTTGTGGTAGTATGAGAGAATATCCCAAAGACTTTCTAAATATGACTATGGTGGCTCTAAGGAAGTAGAAAAAAGCCAAGAAATGCAGTGACCACAGTACCATCAGCCTCATTTCTAATGCGGGGAGGATTGTGGCAACAATACTCAACAGGCAAATGGAACGTAAAATATAAAGTTTGATGGAAGAAGACCAATTTGGATTCACAAAAGGTAAAAGTACCAGAGATGTAATAGTGATGGAGAGAATAATTTCAGAGAGAGTGATGGAAGTCAAGGGAAAAGTCTATATTTGTTTCATCGACTGGCAAAAAGCACCCGATAGAGTGAAATGGAATAAACTGTTGGAAATACTAAAGAATATCTGCATCACCTGAAGTGACAGAAGGCTGAGTGCAAACCTTACTTGGGATAGTGGGTGAGAATGAGCCAGAATTATGAGGAGATCAAAAGCATAGATGTAAAAAGATGAAAGAGGCAGAGATTCTATTTGTCATACAGACTTTTCAAATTGTATGGCAAGTGGCTGGTCAAGGAAGTCGCAGAAAGTGGTTGTAATTTCAGGATAGTAGGACGCGTCATCAACACGATTAAATAACCAGATAATATGGCATTACTGGCCAAAAATAAAAAAAGAGTGGCCGGAAATTATGGAATTACAGGTGGAAATAGGGAGAAGATATGACATGTCGATAAATATAGAGCAGTCAGAAGTGATGGTGATTTTAAAAATGAAAAGCCTGTGAAAATTAAAATTGGAAACCAGTAGTTATAAATCATAGAGAAGTTCAAGTACCTGGGAATTTGGCTAACAAAGGAGTCTTCAAGCACCAAGGAAATTAGGTTAAATATCACCATGACCAGAAAATCTTTCAACAAGAAGATGTTACTTCTTACAGGAAATTGCGTCTGGAACTTAGGAAGAAAGTGATGAAATAATAAATTTGGAGCGTCGTGCTGTAAGTAACAGAAGCTTGGACTCAGAAAGATGGAAAATAAACAATTGGGGGGGCTTTGAAATCTGGTGTTAGAAAAGACTTGAAAAGATTAGTTTTACAAACAGGGTAGCAAATGAAGAAGTCCTAAGAAGATTAGGTGAGCAGAGAACCATTTTGGTTGTGATTTTTTGGTGCTAAGCAAAGTAGATTGGACACATTGTTAGGAGTAACTGTCCTTTTGTACGAAATCATAGAAGTAAAGGTTTAAGAAAGAGGAGCTTAGAAAGAAATAGTATTCAAATATTTTATGACCTGTAGAAAAGAATAAGATGTTGTGAGCTGAAGGAGGAGGAAGAGAACAGGGTGCATTGGTGGCCTAAATTCACTGACATAAGGGATGGACCGGTCGTAAGACGGAACACATAATAAATATATGTTCTTTGAAGTGACTAATTATAAATCATGTTGTCTTATAATAACATTATTATTAATTCACCTAAAATCACTTTAATCTCCTACTTGGAAATAATCAATATTTAATACTTTAATTGAACATAGTTACGAAAATGACCACTAAATATCGATCGTTTCTTCTTTGATTAGCCAAATATTTGATCATAGAATTTCATTAAAAGATAGTGAAACTATATCTCATCGATTTTTTTTTATATCAGAATTTATAGAAATGAATTGGGTTAAATAACTTTAGGGATTGTCATGTGGTCATCACAAAGAGCTCTACGGCCAGTTATCTCAGTTTTATAAATCAGACTTGTATTTATTTCTTAAAGTAGCTTCTCATTTGTCCTCAGCTCAATCCAGGCCCCCTGCTTAGCCAATACACTTTTTCAAGCACTGGGGATCGAACCCTAGACCTCTGAATCCTTAGCCTGGAACTCTGATCAATAGACCACAGAGTATATAAAACATTCATTATATTTATATATATATATATATATATATATAAATTAAATTTTTCAAATAAAATGAAAGTTTATAACACAAAGGTTCTTATGTTTATAAATATATATATATATATACATTTTTTGAATGTATTATATACTCTGTGTTCTATTGGTCAGAGTTCTGCGCTAAGAATTCAGAGGTATTGGGTTATATATATATATATATATTTATTTATAAATAATTGTTTTTAATAAATATATATATATCTTTATATATATATATGTATTTATTTATAAACAATTGTTTTTAATAAATGTTCCTAAATCCATAATAACGTTTCTACAATCAATATTGTACATTACTAAAATCGTCAACCCTCACTTTAGAATACATAGGCTAGCTTGAATCAAGTTGTAGTAGTAAAAGTGACTTGTATTGTCTTTTCTAAGTGATCGTTTTAAATAGAGTGAATTCTAAATTATCTCGGTACTATTATCTTTGAGAAATGTTGACATCTTCAATTCTAGATACAATCCCCACAATTGCACCCATCCTGTATTAAATCCTCAGCTTCCCTGATCAGATTTAATCTCACTAACACTTTTCATTATATTAATAAAACGATTCTTAGCATTATAATGATTCACTTAAAATACATAATTAATAGGGGCTTACACTTAAGAAAATGTAAAAAATATTTTTTAAAGGAATTACTTATAACCTGAATATTTCGTTCAGTGTCAGCTTGTTCATAGGGCAAACCCAGCATTAGTCCTGAGGTTCAAACTTTAGTTCTAACAACACTCGGTTGATTGCTCTTGGGGTAGCATTTTCATAAAAGTATATTTCCATCATTTCACAAAAGAGAATTCTGATTTCGTTTCATCTTAATTAAAGCTTCCATTAACGCCCCACTAGATTGATTCAATAATTGGCCTGGTTCAAGCGTACAGAAATATATTGAAATGTAACAAACCCGGTCCTCCTCCCATCTATTACTAATCACAGTCGGTTACGGGGCTGACCTTAATATTGTGTTCTTTGATGTGACCTTAGTGAATCTAATTATACTTTGAGCTGTCAATTGATTTTGATATATTTCAAAATGACATTTCCATTACTAACGAACCTTGTTCAAAACTATTTCCTACTAGTTTTAACTGTGATTGTGATTAGAGTCTTTATGTATGCTATCATACAGATTATCAATCTTAATTTATAGTCAGGGATGCACTATATACCTTTTGTTAGCATTCAGATATGTTTGATGTCAACCACAAAACCAGATGACACAAACGAAATAGTAGTTATTCTTCAATCGAAGGTTTCAAAATAATATAGCAGGGGATATCTAGACATTTAATCACATTTAAATTTTATCACTTAGGAATAGCAATATCTAATTGAATGTAATTTGACCAAATAGGGGCATTTTAACAATACTGTTTTTAATTCAAAGATTAATCTCATTTATTAAAAAAAAATTAAACTTACTAAGGGAACTTAAAAAATCCAATATGATGTGAGGTATTTTTAATAAGATACATGGCTGGCTATAAGATATTCTAGTATATTTTTGGGTGCGACATATATTACTATTTATTTGAGTATTCAACATTTAAACTTAGGGTAAGAGGGTGGAGAGAAAATTTACTCCCATTTTTATGAATAAAAAGTTTAAAATCATTAAAATATAACACCCTTATACACCTGATTAATGGCGTTTGACTACCAATTTGGTATTCTAGTATAACAATAACAATTATTGTGATAGTGCCTCACTTAAAACTACTACACGAGCCACCATAGTTATAAAATTATTAGTGTAAAAATTTTGTATTTTTATAAAAATTCAAACAAATTTGATCATTTTGATTTTCACCCTAGGGGTTTGAGAGAAGAAGGGTCATCATAATGTATCTTTAAAAAAATACAGGTGATCAAATACGATTTGAGTGGACTCGCTTTCACTATTAAATATCAAACAAATATTTTCGAAAGTAAGATATTAATAAATAATGTCTAACTTTGATAATTTTGTGAATAACATATAGCCTATTATAAAAAAGTATTTTTTTCTAGCAGTATTAATATAATACTTGCTCTAGTGTCCACATGGTCTAAGGCCTTACTCTTGTGTTAGACTATTATGCCAATGACAGATAAGTCAGAGATTAAATACGGTTCGGGAGTATTTTCTAAAAGTTATTTCTACTTTCCCTTCAGGCAAATGCCAGTAAACTTCCTGTAAATGCAACCTCTTTCATCCCTGACTCACTATCATAATTAGTATATATGAGTATAACCTCATTAGGTAGTAAGACGTGGTGATATTAAATAAATGGTACGGAACTCCGAACGGACTTTCTCGCTTTATTGTTTACGCTGATTGGACACTGCCTCTTGAGGGCAGACGCAGACGTCTTGAAATATGCGTTGTATTATCTCAACACTTTGGCGTCGTTGTCTTTATTATTGTTGGGTGAGAATAGGGCCAGGAAATTCTACTTCAGATTCTTTTGGGTGCGATAGAGAGGATGCATGAGACAGTAATGGCAGCAGACGTCTGAGACTATGCTTTGAAAATGTATCGTGCTATGAGACCTGCGGGAAATGTTTTTCTGTATAAATATCAGGTGTGAATCTATACTGGGTGGAAAACCATAACTGTGAAAGTATTCTCTCACACCGTTCTTGTCGATAAAGATGGTGTTGGTTTGTATGTGTTTTATTCATATCCAAATATTTCATTCTAGTCCTATTTGATTTTTTTGCCCCTTTTGATTGTCTTTTATGTGTGTGCCAAGGGGGAGGGATTTGAGGGGAAGTTCTTATTTATGTATTGATGTGGGAATTGTATGTATGATTGTATGAGACATTCGTGTAAAAATGTATAGTAAATATTTGTATATCATATCGTGTTTTATTCCTGTTTGAACATGTTTGATATAATCACAATCAAAATTACGCCAGACGTCATAAACGGATGTAGGTCAATTATAATGGTAGTTATTTCAGCCAGGATGTTGCATCGACTAAAGGGTGCTGTATATGGGTCCAAATATATATTATATCATGGTGTATCTATGTCTAGACAGAAAATCTCTCAACCAGGATGCCATGCCAGTAAAACCGGCACATAGGGTGGAGTCCCGAGATAGATTCTATGCCCACCAGAATTTCAGAGTGATGAGATCTTATTAACATTGAGGATTCCACAATGCACCTCTTAGTCGAGGCAATAGAGACCATATAGCAACATTACTTAGAAGAATTTATGGTAGATCTGGAATTGGGCTTACTTTGTGTTTTCTGGGTCGCTGAATCCGTATTTTTAACTTCCCAACAAAAATTCCCCCCGCAACCGCCCAAAATTTTGAGAAAAAAAAACAAAATTAGTTTTTTAATTATATTTTGATTTTGTAAAAAAACCTAAATATATGGAAAGTAGAAAAAACTTGCAACATAAAAGGTCATATGAAATTTTGACTTATAATAGACGGGAAGTAGGAGTGCGCGCCTTGGAACATGCTCTTTGGCACCACTGGGCTGCATGCGCTGCTCCGCAATTACGCTTAACCACTCACATCGTTTTCGGTTGCTCCTTCATCTTCCCCCTCCTCCTTTTACTTCAAAACTCTCCCTCCCTTACATAAGAGGATTAAGAAGGGGAAAATACTTTCCATTGTAAAACCCTGAAAAGAGAACGATTTTTAAGTCAAAGTTAAAGGTTGACATTTTGAAATCTACGATAGAAACCAAGAAAATACCTAAGTGCAATTATTTTATAAGGACGTTGAAACATGATTTAATAGTTCTGAGCATAGTTTTTTACCCTGGTCCAGACCCCTATTTTCGGAAAAGTTGAAACTTTTTTCTCTGAAAATTTGGAACATACGACCAAAACAAAGCTGAATTTATTATTTTTATGTCATAGATAGGAAAAAAATAAACTTTCCCCCAATAATAATAAGTTTTTGAAAAAAGAAAAGAAAAGGTATTGAAAAATTATGACAAATCTCAGTCTGTTTTTTCGGGATAGGTTTAAAATTTTCTCCTCCACTTGAACTTGACTGCAGCCGAGGGTCCCGGTTCATCTATGTCAATTTTATCACTATCAGATCCGTCAAATGTTTCTCCGTGGATTTCATCCAAATCTGAAACATACGGAAATTTTCGTCAGTGTAGCTGAAAGTTAAGTTCATGCGTGACAAAGATATAATTTGTTTCAAGTCCTGTTTTTAAAGTGGATTTATTGATCGAGTGATTTATCGATTGATCGAGTGATTTATCGATAAACCAATCGATTTTAATGAGTGCGTAGTTGCCAAATCTTGGCGGAAAAGTAAAAAATTAGTTGAATTATGTTCGAAAAATGTTTAGTTTTCGACTAAACCAGGAAACTTTGGTTTATAGAGCGATTATTCGTTTGTTTTATAGAGAAAGGGAGAAAAAAATGGGAGGTAGAAATAAGACTAAACTGGCATGTTTCCTTTTTTTTCTGGTTCTGTACAAGCTGGATCGTCAGGTTCATATGATTTCTCCTAAATTCTCTCATCACCCTGATCAATCTTCTCAGTCAACAGTTTGAGCTTCCTTTCTTGTGAATCATCTTCATCCAGACCACCAATGATATCTTAAGGGATATTCTCGCATGACTTTTTGCACTCGAGGCCCATGATGGAACATTTCAACCCGCTTTTCTTGTAGCCACACGTGCTATGGCAGCCTTTTTTTTACATATGGAGGAGATAAACTCTAGAAGCTTTGGTGGGGCCGGAGGTTTAAAGTATTGACAGTAGATACTCCATAGCTGTATTTTTCTAGACCAATTTTTCTGGTTTCTTAACATTTCCTCACCAAATGTTGGCTTAGTGGTACGTCTTGAATGAGTGTTGCTCAGCAAAAGCTTTAGCTAGGAGTAAAGTGGCAATGTTGTGTTTACTGTTGTACGTTGTCTTGATGAAACACAGATGTCTAAAACCGTTTAAAGTCATGTTTTCATCCTAGGAACCGTAAACACGAAGTAAAAATTAATTCCCAGATTTTGCGATAGATTTTGAGTCTACATTTGGAGTCTGGAACAGCTAACCGAGGGGAAGAAAATCTGGTTTTGGAAGAGGAATTTGATAATAAAAAAAATATCGTTGCTGAAAATCGCATATATAGGGTCACAGCCACTGAAAGCGTGTAAAAATAATATATTTTTAGTGGCTGCCTTTTCTTTAAGCTTAGAAGTTGAGTAGATTTGTTATGAAACTTTGCCTTTACCTGGCATCACGTAGCAAACATTGGCGGATTTAGAAAGGGCAGTCAATAAGACTAATAAATCTCTTTATTCTCTGACATTATTCAACTATTGATGGATTGGTGCCATTTAAATTGCTGTATTGATGATGAGAAAATCTGCGTCTTTGTCAGCTTGTCACACTTACAAATTATCCATCTCAAACTTACTTTTGATCATTAAAATGAGTTGATGTTTATTTCTTCTGTTGGCTAACATTTTCCTGTGATACAGTAGGAGTCATAGATTCATCGAAAATTATGTCAACTGATGACTGCTTTCTCTTCCTTCACATTCTTTTTCTGCTCTTCGTATTGTGATTTTTGATGTCGTTTAGATATTCATCAAAAATTACAATTATATTTGTGGAGTATTTATACTGTTCAAATTGGATATAAGCTTCACATATAGATGATAAAGTTGAATCTCGCTGCCACACGACTCAATGAAAGAAGAATCCACCATCGATAATGCAAAATGAGGGTTTCAGTTGTATTTTTACATTTGTTTGTTTAAAAGTCTTGTAAAGAGAAGACTTCACCACACTTTATCATACCTTACTCATTAAAAAGCTCTATGGTGTATTGAAAAATCTCCAATTCCAGAAATTCTGCGAGTTACTCTTCTGACTGTTTTACAATGCATATTCTGTGGAAGATCAGATGTGGTTCTACAGGAACTACTTCTTAGTCGTCTTTCATCCCATTTTTCATCGTTCCAAGAGGGTTACACCGTTCCTTTCGCTAACGGATTGAGAATTAGAACCTTCAAGTTTTTAAAGCCCTACGGAGCCAAGTTCTTGAGCCATGTGACATTTAATTTTCTCGTCACCCACAATTCCTGTGCTGAGTGACGTGAAATTTTCAAATACAGGAAAGGGTGAATATTGATTTAGCCATGTTAACATTTTCTGCACATCTTTAAACACACGGTTAATTCTTGAAATTCTGAATTTAATATGATGATTTGACAATTCTTAGGCAATATTGACAAATTTATTTGACCTAATAAGATGCATTTATAAGTAAACAGTCCCTATGTTTCAAGTTGTTAAGATGCTCTGTAACACTTCTCTCCCACGAGGCAGGCCACCCACACTTTTAATAATTTTTATGAGAGATTGTTCGATCACCATGTCCGACCACGTTCCGTAGAAGAATTTGTCAGAGTATATAATTGTAAATTGTCCTTGAGTTGTAAAAATTTAATATGCATGTTCAGGCATTCTGTCTTTAAAACCACGCATTTGTTGTAGGTATAGTTGACAATATTTAATGTATAGGACGTGCCCGCTGGCCAAAAATTACGGCAACATTCTTTGAATGGTGTCCAAGTAAAGCTCCCAATTACCTGTTCGTTCTGCTTCTATGAACTGCCTCACTAATGCAATCATTCTAAAGTACTGAGCCCATAATTTTGCTGTGGGTCCACGCTGCTCCAATTTCACCAAACATTCTTCAAATTTCCCAGAAAATTCTTGAAACATCTCTTCTTCACCTAATTTTAATATCACTATTTTATCTAGATTCCCCAATTCCAAAAACTCCTCAAGCCAACCCTATGAAAACCTTAAATAACAAGTTTTGACCCGATTAGTTAAATAGTTTTGACTCTAGTCCGAGGTACAGACAGACACACAGTCAGAGAGAAAGAAACTCAACAACCAATTTTTTAGATTTAGGGTATCATAAATCGTCGGCATTCATCAAAATCTCGATTTAGAAGTTTTTGACGTTCACAATACTTTCTCTACCGGTAAGATAGCGAGAAAGTAAAAATATTAAAGCATTAATATAATCGTCTACTACCATGAAGCTATTTACAAACCACTGTTGAGAGTCGGCCAGTGGGAGCTCTAATGTTGGTGGTGTTACATAGGGAGAGGGTAGGTACATGAAAGTGTGACGTAACACAGATCTTAAAAAGGAATTTTAATGTTGTAAAAATAATATTATTGTTCATGTTGCTCTGTTTATAAATATACCTATGGATTGGTAAATTTTGATTCTGAGTTGTTTTATATTGTAGTCCCCCTTTTGGGCGGAAGGTGTCAGGCGGTTTACTTGCTAAATGGTGTTACAAGGAGAGGAGGAAAAGGTTTAAAAAATTAAGAAAAATTATACGTGCCTTTTGGATGACCCCCAACCATACTAGTTTCCTAGTCTCAAAATGTAATGTTATATTCAAAAATATTTATTACTCACATCATTAAAAAATATATTCTATAAACAATATTTATGTAGTCTTTAGGGATTAATATAACCATCCTCTCTATTATCAATCGTATATTGTTGAGTTGATTTGAAAGTATCATTTTGACATAATAATTTGTCTAAACAAGGTAACTTTAAATAACTTTATGATAAAAGTTAAATTTTTTATACGTCTTAAAAATAATGAATTGAAATATTCTCGATCATGCATAGCATTAAATTTATGCAAAACATTATTTAATGATTTAAGAAAATTTTTAATATCTTAATACATATTAAGCATTAATCTGTAAAAGTAAATAGGAAGATCAGTTTTTGATAGACCAATTTAGTATTAAAACAAGTAAATTCTAATAATATATAATGCCAGATAGCTACAGTTTGAAATTAAAAAAATATGGCTTTTGGAACTCAAAAGTGTCTGTTATTTTTTAGAGAGTAAAAGAAAAATTAACTTATGTATGTTTCACTATTCATTTTGAGCTATTAAAACAGGTAACAAACATGATAAACAACAAATAAACGAAAAAGCAAATAAACACCACTGGTGTAATTAATGCTTACAGACATGTTTTTTCAACTTTGCTTGAGACAGAAACTTTAATTTAAATTTAAATACCGGCCCTAAAGCCTTTAAATTAAAAACACAGCTAATTAGTTTTTTAATCACACAAACTTAAAAACTACTAACAATATTATGTGGTTATTATTTTTTACTGAAAATAGGTCTACTAAACTTGGGTAAATTAGTTTTTAATTAATTTTAATATTAGTTTTCAGAATTAGACTTATAAAAAACATGTTTTAATTGTTTATGTGTTGATTAATAATTAGATTAATTGCTAATTTATTTAATTTACTTTATTTTCGTATCTTGAAATTCAAGAACTCTAAATATTGTCATAAGTAACATTGTGGGGAACATATATTACCTTGTTAATTTCAAAGCTTTGACATAAATTAACTAGATAATGATAAGCTCTGGAAACCTTCGGATATTTGTCAGTACCTTCGTTCCTACTCTAATTTAAAATCCATTTGTAAAAAAGATTTTGAATACTAGGATAGCCTGAGTGATTTTCTTGACGCATTATAAATACAAATATTTTGAAATCACACTATTTCTGTTTCAATGAAATTAACTATAGACGTATAAGTATTTCTGTTGTTGCAAATAGTGTATAGTGTCATGAATACGTAGTAATCTCTTAATAAAATCGAAATCCCTGTCGTAAAACTGCAAGGAACTATTTGTAACTGTATATATACAGTTACAAATAGTTCCTTGCAGTTTTACGACCCAAAGCATGGGGCTCAGATTCACCAATATAATTAAAATATGTGGAATAATGGCTTTGGAAGGATCAGTGTAAATTAAATTAAAATAAACTTAGCGTACGAAGAAATATATAAAGTTAAAAATGAATGTCTAAAAAGAATATGATAATATAGTACTACATTGTTGGCATTTCCTCTTCCTAATAGTTTAGATTATACATAATTATAGGCCTACTAACCAGTATAATAGTTTAATAATGAGAAAGTTTGATATCATTAGAGGGGTATCCACACTTAAGTGAAGAGAGAGTTGTAAACCGTTTGGAAATACTTCCAAACTATATTTGAAACCCGTTTCTTCATATTATTAATAAATTCAGTCTAATGTGAAAGTGATGTCTTATACCATTCGATAATCAAAGCGGGTCATCTAATAATTAAATAAGCTGTAGTTGATGTATTTTATGACCATATTGCATGCTTGGACTACATCATTTGTAGTGTAGTAGTGGAAAGATTTGTCAGTACTAATATACCCTTGCCTAGGGGATGCACGAATGTACTAATCGTACATCCTTTCTGTGGAGGCTCTGTCCATATCCCGATGAGATGAAATGATGGTATTAGTGAGTATGAAAGTGTAAAACCAGTATAAACACTACCTAGTTCAAGCCTAACTATCAACAGCTTAATGACCGTTTGGGTAGTTACCCTTTCGGGAAAAATACCCGAAATATCAGCTGGAAATTGAACTCGATACTCCTAGGCTCGTACCCAGGTGCACTGACCATTACACCATGGAGATGATTATTTTATGAGATTATTTACAATGTTTCTTCCAAATACCTTTCTTACAATAATCTATAATTAAATCTTAATAACCAATTAAATATTTTAAATTCACCTACCAAATCAGTTTTTAAAAGCATATAATGGATTATCTATGGAAATATAATTAGAGAACTTCAAAAAAGTACATCTCAGGGAAAAGAGAAAAGGTAGGGAAAGCTTTTTGAATGTATGCAATTTCTTATCAAGGTCTCTCATGCAATGAGAATCAACAAAGCCCAAGGAAAATACCTTGAATGTGGCAGGAGTTGGTTTCCGTGGCAAGTGTTTCTCACATGTACAAATATAGTAGTGTGATGCCATGATAGTAATTCTATCAGGAACTTATAAATACTCGCTTCTGATGATAAAACTACGAAGATACTTCTTTTATCATTTCCAAAGATTTTATCATAGTAATTTTTCTACCTAATAAGTTGAGTGGTTTCTTCTATGTACGAGAAACTATAAAGTATGTGATTATAAACAATATCAATTTAGTGTAAAGTAATTTTAATGCTGCTATTAATGTGAGGGAAGCTGAGGGAAAATGTTAGTATAGGCCTATAATAAACATAATACTATTTATAGCAGTGCAACATAGAAATAAACGGCAATATCTTGTAAGTAAAATTTTATATTTAAAGAAATTATAAGTAACCTATTTCTTATAAAATTATTTGTATAATCTATATATTTTAATTTTTAAATACTCAAAATATAAATTTCTACACAATTGTATGAATAGAGTAATTTGATACTAACGTGAGATTCCAATTTTTAAAATATGTTTTAAATTCAGTATTAATTAAATTTAACATAAAAATGAAGCTAATCATCTGAACCGCGTTTTTAAATAATTTTCCAATAATGTGAATTCACAAATATCTCGGATGGATTATTGTAAGTAAGACGCGGTGCACACACATATCAAACATTGTTTCAAGGTTTACCAGTTAGTACTGATTTTACTTCAGTTTAATTTATTTATTTCCTTGCAAAAAAAAAAGCATGATTCTTTCGCCATTCATTTCACTTAAAAAAAGATATTATGGGTACCTTCATAATTTTTTAGTTTAAGAAGGCTTTAATGCATTTGATGCCATTATTTTTTTACTCTTGCTATTCATATTATTAATGTAATCACATTAACTTTCTTTTTCCATGATCATGGGACATAAGGTAGCTCATATGGCCTGAATACTAAATCCTTTCATAAACTACATTTAAAACTCACACCTATTTGTGATAATATATTAAAGGAACACATCCTTTTTAGTTTAGTTTAACAAAGGGTAATTAAAATAATTTCTATTTTTTTAAACCTTAAACATATTTTCCATATTTAGTTTTGATCTGTAAATACGTAAAATAACTATCACACATTTTTTCAACAACATCTACTTTCAGTTAAAGGATAAACTTTGTTTTGATACAAAGCTCTTTGTATTCCTATATTGTTGTTCCTTCAGACGATTATGTTTCCTTGCTTCATTACTGTATTTATGCTCATTATGAATTCGCTTTTTCTTTTTCTCTATCAGATCATTGTCACTCTCTCTGTCTCTTGATATGGTAGTTCTAATAATAACCCAACAAAGTAATATCTAACCAAAATAACGCATGGGTTTTTCATTACATCATCTTGTTTTCTTCAGTGGCGTCTAGTCAGAGCAAAAAGACGAGCAGGGCTTGTTTACAGAAGTATCATTTCTTTTTTTACTTTCTCTCTACTCCCCAGAGATAAAGTATGGTGTTCGTCAAAAAATCGGACTCAAGGTTTTTATCAGTGTTGACGTTTCATGACACCCTGAAACAAAAAAAAAAAAGTTGTTTTCGCAATGCCGACTCTCTGTTTATACCTCAGGCTAGCGCCTAAAATATTTTATCAATATGGCTAAAACTTGGTATCTGGGGTTTTAATAAATTCCCCCTGAGGGGTTCTATGAATTAGATATATAACCATAGAATTAAGGATAGTTTACTGAAGAACAAAACAAGAATAAAATCAATTTTCTCAAAGTTCGCTCAAACGCATTTGATTAAATTTTATCTCTGGACAATATGACTCATATACAACTTATTACTAACCACCGCCTTTATGCCAGACTTGGACAATATATTTTATCTTTAACCGTGATATCTGTACTAATGTACAGTAAATGCGTAGGCAGCCCCATAGCACCAGAATCGACAAATATAAACTGTGGTCGTAACGTCTTTAAGGGAAATGTTTGGAGTGTTTTTGTTCGTGTTGGTCATGTTGGATAGATTTGATGTGTGAAGTCTATAAGCTTATTTTTTTATATACATTATTTAAATTACATTAATCTGGACAGTGATGTTAAACTTAAATTGGCTTATACTTTCATTGCCTTTTAATAGCCCCCAGGAATTAAAAATTGAAAAGAGGGTAGACTTTAGGGTAAATTTGCTCGCAATAGCTCGAAGAGAATGTTGATAGGAATTCAGAAAAACACTTCAGTACATCCATGTATAAATCCTTATTAAAATTTCTTGCTAACAGCAAAACAGACTATACCAGACTGACACCATTTCCATTTGGCTTATAGCGACTATAGATTGTTATATTGATAAGGTCCAAAAATTTGCTTGCGATTATTTTATAATCGGATATATTTTACATTGTTTGTCAACAAACAATTATATATCAGTTCCAAGAACCACTAAAAAATAAATTATTATCTTTGATTGTAGCTTCATATTTAAATAGATCCACCCCACATCGATGGTCACGTCGACTAAGCATCAGGCCTATCCAGTAATATTAATATAGACTGGGAGTTTGGGGCTAAAATTCCTACTAAGTTTACTGAGATCACCCTTTATCAATAATTATTTTTCTCATATATACCTCATTCGTGTGATAATTAATAATTGTATTTATTCATACTAAGTATTAAGACGCACAGTGCAACGGTACAGAGGTGGATTTCAAATTTCAAGTCCTTTAATAAATTGTGGTGAAAATATTATTTTTTGTTTATTCTCCCCCTCGTAGAGTGAGTGCACATATTCGATCAAACCAACGCTCTTTCAGTTTGTTACGACTTTATCCTTATATTTAAGAAATAGCTAGACACTTTAATTCACTCATTTCTTAATATAAAAATCAGGCCGTTTAAATAGTGATGTATGGTATTTATTACTTAATTAAACCCTAATTTCGTTGATTTTTCATTTTATATTCAATATATTGTAAAAGAATGTATCATTTATTTCAAAAATTAAGAACTACACATTTACTAGATGACACATTATTATATGAAACCAACTACCGTACTTCTACACATGAAAAGTGATTGATGCTATATTTGGAAAAGTCCTCTCACCATTGAAACACGATCGTCTACAGTTGAATATGGGTGACACCAATTGGGACTACAGTAATCTTCGTTAATCCGAACTATTTGGGACTAAAACTGTTTTGTATTAGTGATAATAGTGATTAAGTGAGAGAATATGTAATGTTCTACTTGGAGAGATGGAATTTTCATTGATATTAAATTACATTTAAATGTACTGTAGTATTACATTTACAGAATATATTTTTTATAATATTGTAATATTTTATTTGTCAGACAATATATTGTGTTGAACTAACATTTAATACCAAGTATTGAGTATTACTCTTCCTTACAATCGATCTTTTTAACTCAAGTGTTTGTTAACCAATAGGAGGCCTGGTGGTCTAGGGGTAAGGTGTCAGACTTCTATGCTGGTGGCCGGGGTTCAATCCTCGCTCCCGGCACAGATTTATCTGATTACCAAACCCCTCCTTCACCTCTGACAGGACATCTTGTGAATGTGGGGAATGCCAGGCCTCCACCGTGGTTCGGATTCCACGTTAAACTGTAGGTCCTCCATTCCATCTCACAATCACCATACCATTACACATTAGCGTAAGTGCGTATAACCCGAACGGGTAGTAAGACGCGGTGCTGATAATAATAATAACCAATACCATCATATTTCATTTGACGTAGTTTTCATTTTACCATAGTTTTCCGAAAAGTTTTTTCCATTTTATTCGTAATTTTGGACTAGCAGATATCAGTCTAATGTGGTTTTACTGTTCTAAATTTAAAGACAAAGTGACCGTTTTTCTCTGATCAGCCCTTCCTATTAACTCGGTTGGAACGCGTCTTATCAGTCATTATATCACTAACTTTATTCGTCTTATTTTAATTTACACCCATAATAATCCATAAAATTCAAACTGTGGTGAATGCCCTTGAATATTATTTGTCCCTCCTTCCCTACGGTTAGGCTGGCTACTCTTTGTAGACAACTAACGAGGACTGAGGTAGTTTCCCATTGCTTTCTTCACCGAGACGGAAATGTATACAAGAAATGTATACATCAACCCATCCTACAAGCGATACTTTCATTCCATTCATCACAGGGACTGGTTGTATATATCTAATGTTTTTATTAGTTTCATCTCCTCCTATATCACTTTCATATTTGTCAGAGCCATAAGTGAAACTGAGACTGATAAATGAAAGTAGCAAATGGTTCTAGCCCATACCAAAATATATAGTGCATTGTAAACATTATATCCAGCCAGAGGTGGCAGCACTCTTTAAATATTACATACCAAATGTACCTCTCAACATGAGTCACTAAACATGAATTTATTTTTAGGAACGGTTTATTTCATCTGGCCGATTGATTTTTACTAACAAAATAAAGTTAAAAAAAGTCCGATGAGCTCGTAGCTTGTGTAAGCATTCTACCTCTTATGCCGAGACGTATTTGTTTGCGTGTACAGTGTGCACTGACCATCCCATCATACAGGAGCACAAGAAGAAAAAATAACTATACATTTTCAAAGCTCGTTTGCACGTGTAAACACACAACTCTGTGGATCTCATTGAAGCGTTCTAAATGAGCCGTTATAAAAAATAAAAATAAAACCTTCCCACCCTTTAACCTAACCAAAATTCCAACCCGTATTCCTGAATCGAGTGAACTTTCCCATTCAACCATTGAGTTTTTCAGTCGACAGGATCTCGCTTTCAACTCGACTTGATATTAAAGTAATTATGTATGTTTGAATGTAAGTAATAACAACATTTTAATTGCCTCCATAAATGCTTTAATAGGTTTAGTCTTTTCAAACTCGTGCTATGGAATACTAATAGTACATTAGATTGTTTTTGTAATTTATATTCGTGGCACAGGCCAATTTAGATCAGCGCCTGCACGTCTGACTGGAGGGCCTTGCCTTCGAGCCGAGATACTATATATATATATATATATATAGAGAGAGAGAGAGAGTAGAATTCTGACCGGGAGAACCTCTTTATTTTTTTGCAGTCATCAATGATAGCTTCGTACTAGATTATTAATATTATTTGATGTGATCTATTAAATGTTAAAGCTTAAAATCACATGTCTTGACATTTAAATATATAAAATTTAGTAAAATTTCAAACAATATTTCTTGCAAGTCAAACTAAAGGTTCTATCAAGGATAGTGATTGGGTATATTTTGGGAAATTTATTTACACAAAATATATTTTTCTGTTTATATACATTCAAATTATGGTTCACTTTATCTTACTAACTTCCTTGGCTATGTCCATTTCATCCTTGATGATGCCAATGATTATTTTTGGTTAAAAATATTAATATAAATAAAAATCGCCATTTTAATAACGACAGTGTATTTTCAAGTGTATTAATTAGAAATGGGAATAAGCATGTAGCTTGTATTTATATAATTTATTTATTTTGCTTATTCATTTTGCACAATTCTATTATTCACCCATATTGCTCACTGATTTGTACAGTTACTAAATTTGGGCTTGCATTATAAACGTATTACAATAAAATTGTTTTTTCTGTAAATTTTCTTTGTACTTTCTGCAAACATTGTGCCATTTGTACATTCAAATTTTACATACACTAGTACATTCGCTTTGTATATTTTGTACACTCATAATATATGTACACACATTATACAGTGATATATTAAATCTTACATTATATGTGGACAGATTCTACATATACTAAAATATTCACACATATATTGTAAACGTCGTAAAGTCGCTAAGCACAGTCAGATTCAAATAAGAAAACTATTACAACTACAAAATTTACCATTACCTTTTTAGTATATCCTTAAGTAAGGTCATGTGCCCTACAATGGCCACTTTTTATGTATAATATTAAATAAATAATGAAACCTTACAATTATTATTAAAACACTCAGTGTGTATATGTTAATAATGTCAATAATACTGTAAAAATTATATAAATTAACTAATTATTATTTTGGCTCACAAATATCCATTTTTTCAAACAAATGAGATTAAAAATAATGTTTTCGGTTTATTAGATTGTAGCTAAATAAATATGTTCTACTGAAACATATTGTTTGTTCAATATAAACGATCTTTTAGAAGTAACTTAAATACTAAAAAACCATTATATTGTATCTGTGTATAGCCACCAAAAACTTAGTAGGCACAGTATTATAAGTTGCCATCCCTCCTCCAAATATCTGAAAATTGGAAAAAAATTAATAGAAGCTGGAACCTGGTTTCTTGTTTAGAATGTGTGAAACATTATTACTAGCAATATTATGAACCATATATTAATTCTGAAATCATCAACTTGGTTGAAAAATAAAAGATAAAACCAATAACTGTGGTTTCTTTAAACCTGCACAGTGAGTTGTTGATTGGTATAAACTAATTACATTAAAATGTACCACACGCGTACGGGTGGGAACGGTATCTATGGGGCAGGTTTATGTTGTCGAATTTACTGATCAAGGAAGTTTGGGCGTTAATTCCCTGTCAGATCTAATGAGGATTGTTTTTCATAAATGGTTTCCCACTATCTTAACACGCAGATAAGGGAACATTTACTTTTAAACCCACCATTCTCGTTTCTACCCTCATTAGTGTAGTTAATTTTTATGCTTAAATATTGGATGGGTGGTAAGACGCATTTGAGAGAAAAAGCACTCTAATCTAGATCATTCCAGTGATAAAGAAAGTTAAAATACAGTTTAGATATAAATAATGTTTTTTGACAACTATAAAAGTAAATCAAACAATTATCAAATATTTGTACGTAAATGTATGACTGTGATATGTAACTGTTAATTTTGATAAATATTATCAATAACTATGAAATCATAATTATAATAATATAGTAAAATGTTTTAATTTTTAAACGCAAAACTATTGTATTTTTTATCGGTCCCTTCCCCCCAAACCCTGAAAAATCAATTTAGCAAAAATTAATTGAAGTGAAAGATTAAATATATCAAAAATAAAATTATACTATACGATAAAATATTATTAAGTATTATAATTTATTTTGTGTTACACTCCGCAACTCACCTACTTTTTAAATAAATTTTCCCCACTATGCTCTTAATTTAAACTATATTTATTAAAGAAGAAATAGTGTGAATTGGAAGACAGAATAAATTAGTACTTGCATTGCGCTACCTAGGAAAATATAATGTACATATTTGTATTTCCAAAATAAACTTTACTGTCAGTTTCAAGGATTCCTCATACTTTACATAAAATGGGAGGCTAATCTTTTATTTATTTAACTAGGTATTTTAATTAATGTGATGTACTTACCAAAATTTTCCTGTGGAGATATAACCCTATACAATCATGAAAGTGTTATATTTAAAAATGATGATATGAATAAATACTAGACGCATACTCTCAAGTAGTATGTACATAGTGATTTAAGCTCTGTTAATAGAATTTAAGCAAACAGCGTTTGTTGATTTTTACTGTGCAGTTACAGTTAAATAATCTTAGCTTAAATAATATCATAACGCATCTGGTTATTGTGGAATAGCTCAGTCTTTGTAGATTGTATTAGAAATGCCATATTATAAAATAACGTTCTAAGCTAAGACTGATTATATTATATGAGTATGACACTTTATAACATAAAACATTTATTAATTTAATAATAGTATTGGAAATATAATAGCAAATGATACCTCTACTCTCTTCATCTGACCCTGGCCACAAATTTGAATTGGTTTGATTTATGTTTTTGAATCAAACCTTATATCTAGATGATATAGCTCAACCCCCAGAAATATTTTTTTTAATTTTGAACCTAAACATAAAATGAAGGTTAGTTAACCGAAAAGTGATTTTAATGAATTCCAAATATATTGAAAATTGCTAGTTCAATATTTTTAAATTACTATTTATGGATTTTTTGACTTCGTTTTTGAGTAATTTCATTAAATGTTGGTTTACAAATAATATATTTTTAAAAACTCAAAACCTTTTCATAATGGCTCTACCAATTTTGTTTAAAATATATATCTGGGGAGTATTTGACATTACATATAAAATTGTATACTGTATTTTTTTTTGGGGAGGGTAGTTTACTGATTAGTGTTAATTTTTAAACTAAATATTTTAAAATCGGTTATAGGTCTTTGGTTCAAAATTTGAATCTGCACTTTTTTACACTGTAGATAACTATATATACTTTTATTTTTCCAAAGAAAATCTTTTTAAAGTATTTTACTGATAGCTTATTGTTTTTAAACTTAATTATTTTAATAATTCCTAATGATTTAGTCCAAAATTAATATTAGAGTACTATTTTTTTTTATTTGTTCAGTAATAAGGTAAGTTATTTTCTTTTTCTAAGATAAATAATATTATGATAGTTTATTTACGACAAATTATAGATTTTCTTAAATCTGGCAATTAATATTAAGTTCAAATTTTTTATCTGGAAATAGCTAGTAAGTAAGAATGCGTTTTTATTTTTACAAATTAAAATAAATCTAGGAGTAGTTATAATTCTTATTTTTCAAAATTTGAAAATGTTTAAAATATTTGAATAAAAAACGTATTTTGTTTAAGATTTAAATATAAAAGCATTTATTGGGATTGACAAGATGATGTGTTCGTTTTTATAAGAAAAACTTACCTAAGGGTAGTTTAATGGAAACATATTAATTAGATGATCCAAATTCCAATATGTATTACAAAATATGATAAGGTTCATGCGATTGTGTCGTATTATTAATTTATTTTGATTATACATTATTGAGAGAGTGATTTAATCATCATTAGTTCATAAATCTTGCAATTATTATTGGTTTTATGCATTTCTCCACCTTTGCCTAGCCTGGGTCACATTTTGTTCATTTATATATCTTCTTCTGCCAATATCGTATCACTATCTGATTCATGTATACTTTTAATATGATTGTTTTTAATTGTTCAATCTTCATGCTACTATCCCACATCTGAAGTGTGAAGCTATTGCTAGCTTTTATTTATAATGCTTATTTTTATTTAAACTAATAGTAAGTGCGTCAAATCTCTGTTTTTACAAAACAAGAATATTAAGACTTGTTTAATAGATACAATATGGCAATGTAATATGAAGTAGATACATAAAGGTGTCCCAATAAACAAATGTTTTTAAATTGAATACATAGGCCTATTACGTAGAGTTACCTTCGATCAAACTGTGGAATGTACGGTTGGTGAGAAAGTAGTGTGGTGAGCCGGCTAGTGAGTCATACACAAACGACCAAACGATGCAACTCTTTATTCTACAAAACTTGATTTCTTCCTACTGTATAATCACTATGTACTCATATACCAAAATTGTTCATATTCCTTGTATAACCGATTTATAGCCCATTAACAATAACTTTGCTCTGGTATAATACATTTTCACTATTTATAAACCACATTGTTTATATTTTAAATGTTGTTAAAGATTGTGAGCGTAGTCTGGTTCGTTCTATACGAGGAAAAATATGTGTGCGTGATAAGATTGGGTTCGAAATATATTGATTATTATTATTTAATCATTATTAAGTATTAACAATATTTGTATTTATAATTGTTAAATATTATTATAAGCCATTGTTTTCTATTTTATTTATCTGCTATCCCATTATAATTATGTAGGCCTATACATATTAACATAGTAATGTGTGTGGTATAATCATGTGCATATATATATATACTTTAGCCTATATTTATTCTACTTCCTTTGTTTACTTCATTGTAATATGTATTTGAAAGTAAAATTGTGTTAATATGCATGTGTTCAATATCTAGTTTTTATTTTGAGTACATTTTATATATTAATTTTTATTATTATTTTAATAGTGCACAGGCAATAAATTATCATGCATTATTAATAAAGATTCTAATATATTAAAAGTTACTGACCATAATTTCACCCAAACAAAGACAATATATTTGACATTAATTTTATTATTAAAATTATTATTATTATTGTATACACATACATCTAAACTAATTACAAACACACACTGTACTTTTTACACATTCTTACCGTAGTCACTTTAATACTTTTATTGGAAAATAATTTTAAATATCAACTTTGTACGCGAAAAACATAATGTTGGATATTTTGTCATTTCCCTATTTACGATAAACAAAACAAAAATATTTTAATTAATCCGTATTATAATATGAATATAATTAATACTAATCCCTAAATGTCTATAGTTGATCTGTGTTCAAATCTTGGTCTATGAATTAAATGGAAGATTTATCAAACATAAACCAATTTATTTAATTCTAATACATAAATTATAGGCAAAGAGGCCAAATTAATATTAGCCGTGTTGTGTTAAAAGTAGTAACAAAGGAACAAAATAATAAATATTATCTCAGTTATCAAATATTTTTATGATTATTTTCTTATTATGTTTTAATTTTGCCAAATTATACTATAATTGTTTGTAATAATTTCTGCCTTATGATTTTTTAAATTTTTTTAGATTCAATTATTACTACTTGTTCGTGTTCTATGCCAATAAATATCTTTATGATTGATAATTAACATAATTTCCTATCCATTGTTATTATATTTTATTACTTGTGTGTGTACATTTACATGTAAATTCTCGCATCCTAAATACCTTGTTACTTGGTAGAGAGGTTCCAGTTCTCGTTACTCAATATATCACAAACTCTCTAGAGGAATGCCTAAGCCATCCCTGCACCTGCTAACAACTCAGCAACAAGATCCCTAACTCGAGGTATGGCCAGGGTCCTATTCAAGGGTCATACACGGGTATAATAACTCCTCCATTCAAGGCGGATACGTATAACAATTTATCTTAACCAAAAATTTAGGATGATAACTATGTCCAGATAAACCAACACCTTTTTCTTGAAAAATAAATGTACATTTATTATTATTATTTAGTACCGCGTCTTACTACCCGTTCGGGTTATACGCTTTAAGTACTAATTACGCTAATGGATTGGGAATTGAACCCACATTTGCGTGGAGGGAGAGTGGAAAACCATTTTAGGAAAAACCCACCCAAGTTCACCCGACCGAGATTCGAACCTCGCTCTCCCCATCCTTATTATAAGGGTAGATTGATGTACAAATCTACTAACTAAAAAAATAGTACCTCTTATTAACGAATTTTAGCCAATACTCATTGAAATTGATTACCAATTCTCCCTTCCTTAAGTATTAGGACAAATCTACAATTTATTCTTAGACATATTATGGGCTAGTATTAATGGTCTAGCACTAACTCTAAATAGGTTAAAAGATTATTTATATAATTAACTAAAAATGTATGCATCTATTTCTTCCCAAATCTAGACAATCTTAATCAAATTTATATTTGTTCATTTTAATTGACAACTATAGATTAAATTAAATTTGACTAGGAGCTCAAAAATACACCGACATGCACATACATAATTTTTATTGCCTAAAGAATTGATAAAGATGGATGTTTGGTTAGATTGTTACTTTATGTGGTAGGGGTTGTGGATTAAGTAGGGACGTGTACAGCTTTATTTTACCATTTTGATATATTAATTTACAATTCACTTATAAACCGAACGGGTATTAAGACACATTGCTAAAAAAAATTCAATTCAAGACCTTGTATGGACTCATGAATTTTACTTAATTCATTAAGAATCTCCACTTAATTCAGGACCGCAATAATTGTTAAGGAGATCTATTCATTATTTTGTAAATTATGTTTTGAGCTCAGTTTTATATGAAGAAATATACGTATTCATTGTATAAATGTATTTCACTAAGGTTTCGATTAAATTTATAATATCATTATATTTAAATAAACGCTTTTATCATTTATTGACTAAAGAATAATCCATGAATTATATTGGGTAAACAACTTGTATTTTTACTGGTTTATCTTCATCTAACTAATATATTCTAGTGGTTCATTGCAGATATGGCTGCAGATTATTGCACTAAAGTGTATTTTAAACTTTTTATTGGGAAAGTATCTATATAATAAGCCCTCAATCACATTTTAGTTAAAATTTTACTCGTCAAAAGCTATTACTATACTTAAATATCCAGTTTTTAATAAGTAATTTGAATAAAAACCTAAATTTTTTCCCCTCAGCACCCCGATGAGAAGTTTAAAATGACCCCTCCCCCAGATCTCTATCTATTCTTTGCACCAAAACACTCAAGTAACGATTGAGCTGATATTATTTTTACATAAAGACAAATATTTTATTTACCAATACTTAGTTATACACAACTCATGGTTTCCGTGTTGATGTAAACAAAGAATGAATGTACATATGAACCACTGCCCACACAGAAGGAAAATATAGAAACTTTGCTAGGAAAATTGTGTCTTAGTTTAAGGCTACTAATTTTAGCAGCATCTTTATTTCCTAATCTTCAAAATGAGTGTTTCTTTGTCAAAATCTGTAGAGGCATTTCAACGTAATTTTTATTACTGGAAACGGGCTTATTATATATTATAGAAATACTGATAAAATACGATAGTGAAAATGAGAGTGTGAGTGTGAAGGGTGAGTGTAAAAGCGCAAAGCTTAGCAATTAAGAAAGATCGAGTGAGTGTGAGTGAGAGATAATGAGAGTCCCTATGTGTATATGTTAGAGAGAGAAATACTGTGAGAACAGAAAAATAGTGTTTGTGTGAGGATAGAGTGTGTGAGAGAGAAAGAGAATATATAAGGGAGAATGCCTGATAAAGTGTGTGTGAGAGAGAAAGAAAGCGTGTAAAATTTTGGGAGGGATATTGTGTGAAAGATAGAGAAATCGTGAGGGCATGTGAGAGAGAAATTGAGAGAGATACTTTGAGAGGGAGAGATATGCTTAGAGAGAGAAAATTATATTGAAAGAGTGTTAGAGCGGGAGTTTAAGAGAGATATATTGTTTGAGGGAAATAGTTAGAAACAGAAATTGAGAGAAACTTGTTTGAGCAAAAGAGATTTTAAGAGAAAGGGTTTAATAAAATGTTTGAGATTGAAAGAGTGAGAGAGAGAGAGTGAGATTGAGATTGAAAGAGTTTTAGTCAGAGAGTTTGAGAGTAGTGAGATTGAGATAGAGAGTTAAAGTCAGAGAGTTTGAGATAAAGATATTTTGAGAACGAGCGTTTGAAAGAGAGAAGGAGCGTTTGGGAAAGCGTGGTTGAGAGTAAGAGAAAGAGATCGTTTGAGAAAGAGATTAAAAGAGAATGTATAGTAATTATAATGTGAGAGAAATTGTGTGATAAAGATTGTATGTGAGTGTAGAGAGTATATGAAAAACAGGAATAAAGTATGTGAGAGAGAATGAGAAAATATTGTATTAGAGAGAGTGTTTTATAGTGTGTGTTTGTGTGTGTGTGTTGGAAGGGAGAGAGTGTGAGAGAGTGTTTGAGAGCGCGATAGAGTGTTTGAGAGTGCGAGAGAGTCTTAGAGAAAGAGAGTGTGAAAATATAGATATGGTACTCAAATATTCTGGTATTTTAAAATATCATTCCCTCAAAATTAAACATCAACATGGAAACATAACGGAACTTACTGTGTTTTAATAAAGTAAAAAATAGATAGATTACACAAAACTTTACCTAAAATATCATATCCTCAAAATCAATCGGAGAATGAAAACATAACTTATCTTATATATTTGTATTGTGTTACTATTTGTTAAATGAACATAAAAGATGAAAAAATGAACACCAAAGTGTATTCTTAGATAGTTAAAATTGCTATTTTTAAACATTTTTAAGATCATTTATTGTTTTAGAGCTTATTATATATATACAAAAATATATTTAAACAGTTTATCATACGTGAAACAAAACGTATTCAATATTTTCATGAACTTAACCATTAAACCTTTTACTTTTCAAATTCTGACCAAAACTATTGATTTAAATGTGAACTAACGATAGACACATTACAATAATAAATAATTAATATTTTCCCAATCTAGGAAGCTGAATTTAGATGAGCTATGACCAGCAACCAAAGAGAAATATTCATTCAAAGAGAAAATTGTGATGGGCTCGGACCATTAAATAAAGACCGAGCTATTGTTTTTTTTAGCCAAAGAGATATATGGTTTTTAGAGATTTACAGCCATGCAGCAAATAACGGTTTCCATGGTGAACAAACAATGAATGAAAAACGGAAAATTCTTGGTGAAATCGAGTTTTCGTGGAAAACTACTATTTTTCCCGACATCCTGGACTCCTAACCGTTAAAATGAGTGGCCGTTTGTCAAAATATGTTGAGTAATTTCCTCGTAATTTCTACTACCGTAAACGGGCTTATCAAATTATAAGTACATATACTTTATATCTAATTATTGTGTATATCACCAACGGCTGATTTCCGTAATTATAATCATAAATATCTCAAGCGTCTACTTTAATATATAATTAAATATATAGCATTTCTTTCTTCTGGCTTATAGTAATAATTTAATTCAATGTATTTCGTATGTTATTTGTAGACGAATAAAAAATATCTATTTCAAGATAAACTATTTAATTTGAAAGATTAAAATATTGGTTTTATTAAAGTTATTAAATATTTAATAATCCAATTTTATTAGCAAAGCATTTTACTAACCACTCAGGCAATAAGCACGTGTAGTAGTTAGGCTAATGTGCAAGGAATGAGGACGTTTAAATTAAAAGGATGTGTACCCAAATTTCAGGGGCTTGGGAGTGGAAACTCATCTGGGGAAAAAAAAATTCAGTTCATCCTACCAAAATTTGAACCCCGATCTCCTAGTCATTTGAAGTCAAGTCTATTGTGAGAGATATACCACCACAGATTAAAATTCAACAACTGGTCAATGACGATGACAGGCTCATCTCGTGGCAATTTTGGTTAGATCACGCAATAAGAACACATAGTCATTAAAAGCATATCTTTGAGCCTTCTGAACTCTCAAAATTAACATATTAAATATTTTCAAATAATATTTGAGTTTGGCAAAAAAAAAAAGTCTTTATCTGTCATAATCGATAAAGTTATTTTAAAATAAAATATTTAAATATGAAAATGTACATTTTAAACTTCCTTTATTTTATTTTATACAAAGGTGTGTAAATAAGTATTTTATTTTTAGTAATAAATGTTAAATTATAATATATATATATATATATATATGATCATGGGACCTTTTATAAGTACATACGTCAATCGAAGCCCATTAAGGTGGCCGATCTATGCTTTAGAACATGTTACCAAGTATGTGAGTCTTGAATTATTAATAATACCACTCAAATCATTTAATTTTTCTTGTAAATAATTCCATGTTAATAAATAGAAGACATATAAAAATGAATGTATAGATAATAAACGTTTCTTAAAAATTTCGTTAGTTAAAAATAGTTCAACATTAGGTCAACAGTTTTTAAAAACTAATTTAGGATTAATATGAATTTAATACTTATTTTACACAAGTATAGTAATTAAAAACGTTTCTTAAACAATAGATCTACCTTTCATGAGTTAGTTTCTAGTTCAAATCATCCCTTTTCAAAGCATTTAAGCGTATCGCACTGTTAACACTTTGGTAGCGCTTTGCTTGATATACGCTAAATGTATTCAGCAAAGCTGAATGGGATGCCTATAATCAAGGAGGTTGGCAAGCATGAGATCACTGGATTCGCTCTCTGACGTCTCTTTGCTTCTTGACGCTTTACAAAAGTCACAAGAATGACGGGGAAGAAGGGGACCAGGGGAGGGTAAATATGAAGAGGAAAGAAGGAGAATATGGTCCTATAGTCCTTGAGAAAAGCTATTGTCCCTGATAAACTCTGGATAGTCAACGTTGAATGCAAGGTGTTTCGTAGCTTGCTTTCTTACACTCTCTCTCAAAAATATTGGGACATCAGGAACATGCTAAATTGTAGATAGGGAAATACTTTGATGTGCAAACTGTTCAAGATTACTTAGACTACCTTGTGATATGGACTTTATAATTACATTAATATCTCTGCTTTCTGTAACTGATTCTTACTATTATCTATGAAATAAAAGAACATATTATTACGTATTAACTTTAGCACAGCATCTTACTTCCCGTTTGGTTAATAAGCTTATAAACTATCTTCTCTAATTTATTAGAGATGAGGCAGGTTGAATTTAGTTTAAGTGTTCCAGGACTTTCGTAGAGGGAGAGTAGAAAACTATTTAGGAAAACAACCCTTGGTATAGCTGTCTGTAATTTAAACTGAATTCGATATTATATTAAAATATAGTATATTTTTTTAGCACTGCATCTTTCTACTGGTTACTCATTTCTTATTCAAAGTTTGTCTTCATATATAATTATAAAAGTTATTCATTTAACTGTCCCAAATAAACTTGTTATTTTTATACTGACTTAACTTTACTAATTTGGTATAAACTGGATTTGGTTGAAACGTATTTTTCAAATTTGAGGGAAAATAAATTAACCAATTAAGCGCTTAATTATATACTGAAAATCCCTCATTTCTCAAATTTCCTATCTCCCCTCTCACTTTTATAAAAAGCTTTGTTGGTTTAATTGTTTGTATATTTACAATAAACTCTATAACCGATTAAGTTATTTAGATAGAATTTTCACTAGTATTAGCTTTATACTCAGAAAGAATATACTTGTATTTTTTCCTCTTAAAATACTATACAATGGCTGATTTTCAACTAATATATTTAAAATCAAGCAATCAATGGTTGTATTCTCTCATTGAAGTAAAATTATTTTGAACTTCTTATAAAGAGTCGGGTTGAAAAATTATTGTGATATTCAAAATTTGTGTTCAAGATTTTGATAGATATCCAAGTTTAATTACCAACTGAATCCATAAAAGTGTTCTTGCGATCATGTATGTAATAAACTCTGTCTTCTGTTTGTTAGTATCTAGGCTTTGAGATCAAACAGTTTAACGATCGGTCTAAAACTTGGCATCTAGCGCTTTCATCAAGTTCCTCTTAAGATTTCGTAATTAAATATCTAACCCTTAAATTAAGGATAATTTCCTTAGAGAGAAAAGGGTGTGTTGGAGAGTGTCAGGATAAAACCATTATATCTAGCAAGCTTAGTTTGTATATATGTATCAAGGGAAAACTGATAGTTCACAAATATGAATTTTATTTACTCATTTCAACTTTACAAGTATGAATACTTTTGTCAAGTGATCGCTTATTTGGGATGTTTAAAACGTATTTAATATAGTTCGTTATCAATAAATACTTTGAATTAAGTTAATATTCGTTTTTATTCAAACTATTATTAAAGAAGAAGTTTCAAACCTCACTTAAAAATTACTTATAATACTTATAAATGATAACTAATTTCACCCTGTTAACATCATGCTCTTGTAGCGAGTTAGTAAACTAGCAGCAGAATCCAACACTGTTCGGCTTAGCCACGCGTAAAATTACACGGTTACCCAGGGCAACAATGCTATTTTCTTAAAACAGAGAGAAAAATTATCTTCATTTTTTTTATCAAAATTTAATCAATAAGAAAAAATATATAAAAAATATAGCTTTAAGGTTCATAGGTTTGTATTCAGGGGTTACTAAATTTAAAATAGCATGCAATGAATGCTCTTAGCAAACAGACAGACAAACAAACTCTTCAGTTTATTAATATAGATTTGAACATTTTCACACTCTTACTAAACAACAAATAAAGACAAGTTTTTACATATGCACAATAATGTATTTACTAAAGTTCGTTCTTTGTCAAAGCTAGTCTGTTTAATCAGGTTAATGTCGTGAAAATAAAAGAATCAATTAGGGGTTCAATTATGCTATAGGAACTATGAGCTTACAATAATCCTGGTAAAGGTTTGAAATATCTCTGATTAGTTGACACAGTTAATTAATGTTGATCTATATCAAATACAAATAGTGCATCTAAAGTTAGCATTAACGTGGTGTTTTATCTAATTATTTAGAGTAGAGGTAACGACAATATGATCCCGTCATTCCAGGTGAACTCATTATGGATGCGAACCAGTTCAAAGCAGGTCTAGCGCATTAGCCCACTTAACCATATGTTCAGGTATATGTGTTGATAAATTTTAATCTAATTATTGATAACAATCAAGACTAAGATTATTGTTTGACTATAGAAAAATAGTAAATAAAATACTAGTTTTTATTAATTAATTTAGAATAACTTGTTCTGTTTAGCTTACTATGTATTTTTTTCAATTTTTTTAGTAGACCAGTAGTTCTGCACTTAGAATATAAAGTATCAAGTGTGCTTGAATTTAATTAATTAACATTTATCACATAAAAGTGGTGGCTAAGGGGTCTTGGGCATTAATTAGACTCGTATTATACTTGTGACACCATTGACAGTGTGGTCGATGCTTTAGTGCAGTACTGATGCACCAGGAAAGGACTTAAATATGTAGTTTTCAATGTAGTTTTCCCAGCTCCCCTCTCCCTTAAAAGTACTAAGGAGGATTTTCTTCCTCTATCATCCGAACCCTTAGCTCAGTTGGTAGCGTCTGTTTGCTGAACTAAAGGTCCCGGTTTTGACACCTGATATGGTCGAAAAATGTATCACTGGTGAAATGCAAAATCCCCTATGACAATGATAAGTTAAAGGCCAAGGTCATGGTGTTGCGTATATTATAGATTTAAGATGGTATACAGGTCATGTGCTGATATAATTAATAAGTTGTATAAAGTTCTAGCAAGATACTTAAAATAAATTAAAATATGATTAAAACATCCTCTATCGTCATTTTTCTTATACCTTAAATAAATACATTTTTATTATTATTATTATTATTATTTGAACTAAAAGTAAAAATGTATAGGTAATCAAAAAATGACGGTACCCATCTGTAAATAATCAGTAAATTTTGCTTATAAAATATAATAACAGATTCATAATAATGTATAAATGCTATTATTACTGTGTTTGTCTACCAAAATATAGTTTTAACTATAAAATTAATGTTCCTTTATAATTACAGACCCTTCAATTTTTTTAATTCTGTATAATAATAATTTATAAGCCCCTAATTATGTTGCCTAATACTGCTGTTAGGTCCAAATGTCGTACACTGGAAGTAGTTTTTGTGCCTTGTCATGTATTTTTATCTGCAGAGGATAGTTATAATATATCTTCTCTTAAATGAACATTTTAATTCCATTTACTTTGTGAAGACAGTAAATGGATGGATGAGGACAGTTCTAAAGAAAATTATTCGCATTTGTTCCAGATATTTATAAGAAGTGACATCAATACAATCGGCTGGGATTTGGTCCTTGAGCTACCTGTCAGTGACCTACTCCACAAGATTATAATGATGACTTTTTGCGCGTGCCCACTGATTTGAGTCCAAATATTATTAGTTTTCAGACAAATTATGTAGAACATACATAATATTTGTGAGACATATACAGGGAATTCGGAAAATCACTGCATATATATTTTGTTTGAACCAACATTAATACAAAATCTCTGAATACTTACATTTGTAAAATTATGCTAATACCATTAAATTGTGTTTAAATTTCAGCTTACAGTGCCGGGAGAGCATAGTTGTTCAAGCATATATGGAAAACAGGTTTCATAAGAATTAATCAAGTGATACTACACACCTCTACCTCTTGGAGCACAGTAGTAGAACATAGCACAATTATTAATTAATTTTTTTTAGCACCGCGTCTTACTACCAGTTTGGGTTATACGCTTTAATTACTAATTACTCTAATGGATTAGGAATTGGGATGGTTGAATTAGAGGAAGTGAACCCGCATTTGCGTGGAGCGAGAGTGAAAAACCATTTAGGAATCCCCCCCCCCCACAGTTCACCCGACCGAGATTTGAACCTCGATCTCCCCGTTCTCAGAAGTCGGGCTCAACACGAGAAGCGCGTTAGCCAACTACTCCACCGAGGCGGGTAATTAATAATAAACAACTCACCAATCCATCTAGAAATGGATAAACGCTCTGAGGATCATTAATGATCCTACATCACAACAAGTTCCTGTCAGTATTACATGTGCAGTGCCACGCACCTGACTCCTATGCAACCTTTTGTACACTCATGATTGACAGCTTTGGTCTCCCAGCGATGTACGCCAAAACTATAAAAACAATTTAATGGTATTAGCATATATTTACGGATGTAAGTGTGCAGGTATCATGTATTACTTTTGGTTCAAACAAGCTATATGTGCTGTTTGGGTTAGGAGTTTCCGAACACTCTTTATTGTGCTGGCTTGTAATATTTTTTCCATCACGTCTTACTAACTGTTTAGACTATACGCATATATGACAATTACTCTATTAGGGTTAGGAATAGGAGGGAGGCCATTAAACGTTAGCCTACCTGGATAGTAAGAAACCATTTAGTAAAAACCACCCTTGGTAGAATGGACCGTGATATGAACCCAATCTCCCCATCATCATCAGGACAGTCTAACACGATAGTGACGTCGCTTAGATATTCGGCCACTGAAGCAGGTTTTTATAGTTTGACGGGTGACCTGGCGGTCTAGGGGTAAGGTGTCAGACCTCTATGCTGGCGGCTGGGGTTCAATCCTCGGTCCCGGCAAAGATTTATCTGATTACCAAACCCTTCCTTCACCTCTGACAAGACATCTTGTGAATGTGAGGAATGCCAGGCCTCCACCGTGGTTCGGATTCCACGTTAAACTGTAGGTCCTCCATTTCATCTCACAATCACCCTACCATTACACATTAGCGTAAGTGCGTATAACCCGAACGGGTAGTAAGATGCGGTGCTATTAATAATATAGTTAGACTTTGGGTTAAAAATAATAGGGAGCTTCTGACTGGGATATATTCCCATCTCAATGACACAGAATTATGTTTCTCCGTTCAAATTTACCTTCACGATCCCATGTGGTAAAATGTAGGATTCACGACAACATAGCCATGTAATTACCAAGTGGCAACTAGTGGCAGCCAGTGACAAATCCACTTTGTGTGGCTACATGGACTAAGGGAAAACACTCGCAGGAAACTAGACTGCCAATGAAGGGGAGAACTAGGTTCGAAACTATGTCGGGTGTACTGAGGGATGTTCTTTCCAAAATAGTATTTCACTATCCCTCTAGTAAAATACGGGTACACTTTCTATAAATATATTTTTGCATGTATCTAAAGCTAAATTAGTATAACAAATTAATATCCAATAAGCTTTCGATCTTCGGCAGGCACCTAGCCATGAGAGTTCCGGGGGATCTTGAACCTCTTTCAGTGAAGAAAAATAAATTTAAAGAAAAGAGAAAACAAACAATAGGAAATATTTTTAAAATGAATAAATTATTTTTAAAAAACATTGAATATTAATGTACCTACGTTAATTAATAAAGGGATGAAGTGAATCTATTTTCAAAGGAGTTGTTATCCTTAGCAGGCTTCCATTATATATCTTTCCTACCCCACCTTCCACCCCCCTTGTCAAAGCTCTATGAAACTTAATATAAAACAACTGGAGTTTTTCGGATCCTTGATTCATCCGAAAATAAAATAAACGGTGATGTTGTTTCTACGCTGTGTATTCATATCTACAGTTTTGCAAGGTCGAGAACCTTAAGCCGCCCTTTTCCACTGCACTGCACACAGTACCTAATTTTCTGTCCAAAATGGGCAAGTTAGTGACACGGAAAAACTGGAAAGCCGAATCTGATTCTTTTATTACTAAATGTGTATATTTTATCATAGTATTAAGTAATGTTTGGATTGATTAATATGTTTCAAAGATATCAATCCCTTAACTTTAAATGTAATGTTATTAGCCAATGAGATTGACCAATGAATATAATATTGAATGTACAAAAAGTGTTTAGAGACAGTTTTACTATGGTATCTATTGGAGGCGGATCCAGGATTTTTGTGAAAGGAGGGGGGGGGAGGTACTTCCACGGGACCAGACAGGCACCACAGATTCCACATCAGAAAATTCTGATGAATAAATCACTCAACATTTGAGAGTTGGAAGTCAGGGGGGGGATATTTTCAAACAATACAGGTAGGTGGTAGAAATAATTAAATTTCGGAGTTAAGGGGGAGTTGTAGGGTGGAGTTAGCAAAATAATGACTGTGTTTAAGGGGTTTGCCTTCCAACCTAAATAAAAGTCCAAGGACTCTTTGCAGTAAAATGTTACAAATCTGTATGCTGCTGGAAGTTATTTAGCTAGGAGAGGGTGATTTCTTAAACCTTTATATGCCACTAGAGGCTATATTACTTTAAAAATTTCACTAAAAAGAAGTTATTCATAAAAGGTCTGATGCTCCCCCCTCCCCCTCCCTTTTAACAAAATCCTGGCTACGTTCCTGTCGTCAGTGGTCGTATATTATTCGCCTGAGTGGTAAACTAACATCTCCTTTAGTCGTGAACAATCATTCGAGCGTAGGTAGACCAAGTAGAAGTACGTTCATTTTGGCAAAATGTATTTTGACATAAGATATTTCACTTGATTGAGAAAATACACAGAAGGAATAACCATAACTGTGGACTGGTCAATGACTACAACTTGTCAAGAAAATCAGACACACATACTATCGTACTGTGATAAACCAGCTTTATTCTAGAAAGTAATAGCAGATTCACTATTTGATAATTTAAACTTTACTATATTTTGTGGGATTTTCCCTTAAAATTCGTCAAAAAAGTATATATTCTTAAGCTCAATATTTTCACAATTAAATTAATGGCTAATATAGTGATGTGGTGGTAAAAAGTGAATTATGTTAATGGGCTGAATAAAAAAAATAATTTCTTGGTGACATTTTTAACTAATTAATTACTTTGAAATATTAATGGAGTGACTCACTACCTCCTCAAAACGCTACCCATCCCAAGTACGATTCCCCTTCTTTCCCCGTAACGTTCTACAACCCTTATTAGTGCACACCACGTGTGAAAACCCGACAGTTTCCAAAGAGGCGACCAATTAGCTTCTATCTACCCTGCGGTGTCACTCCTTCCTTTGTACTAATCTTTTTTTTGAGCTGGACTGTTAAATTGCTCTCTTGGTCAACACCTGTTATCCAAAGCAGTTCACATAAATTGTCTCAGAAAGGTTATTTAAACAAGGTAAATTCAACTTTGACATCATATCTAGCTTGAACTTGCGCTATTTTACTTTACAGTTACACTTAAAACATTATCAAGACAAACTAGGCTTTAATGAACAGGCTAAATATTTTTTCCACAAATTTATTTATGTGAATAGAATTCCTTAAACATAAGGATCCGACACATCATTTCAGTCAATAGCGTCTCTGCCTCTTATAATAGGGGTTCCAAGCTCGATTCGCTACAAGTCCAAACAAAGGTATTTGTAAAATATGATTTCAACTTTCCCGGTAATTAATCAACGTCTGGGAGGCTGAGTGTTTTGTATGTTTTAGATATGTCATTTTATAAGTCGTGTGTTAATATAATCATTCAGTTCAGAAATAATTGTATGTTAAATACCTATAAATGAAATATAACTATATAAATATTATCATATATATAAATATTATCATATATATAAATATTATCTCATAAATATATATAAATATTATCTCATAAATATATATAAATATTATCATATATATATATATATACACGGATGAAAATTAATTTAGTTAATCACTATATATTTTAACTACATTAGGAATATTTTGATTTCTATGTCAAGATGTTCAATCAAATATATTTTATTTAATTGAAAATTGTATTATAAAAAAATCAACTTTCATAGTAAGATAATTTACCAGAGTTATTATATTCATAGGTCAAGACATATAATCCACAGCCGCCACTTTAAATATAAGTTCCGATACTTAGAGAATTACTTCAATAAATAAGTAAAGTATTACTGATGATAGCCACCAAAAAAAGTATAAAGTATTTAAAAGGTTCTTGCTATGAAAATTGACTGTATTTTAATGGATCCGTAAAGTATCTATAATTTATTTTCACACAATACCTCGTGTATTATTACCCTTCTGGTATATTCAGATATGTATTATAATATGTTACGAATGGGGAAGGTAGAATCTAAAGTACGTTTTTATATAGTGAAATTAAAAGACCATTTTATTTAAAAAAAAACACACCTTATACATACGATCGGTATTCAAACCCAGATATCCTAACCACCAGTAAACCTAACAATACAAGGCTAATGCTTATCCAAGTACCCAGTGTTGTGGGTATCACTAGTGATAATCACCACACTAGCCTTAACGTTTGAACTATAGTTAGTGGAAATTAACATAATTAGTTATTCAAATTAATAAAATCAATAAAAATATAAAAGTAGACAAATAGATAACATCAGATAAGTTAAATCAATGGTCCCGCATTCGATTCAACTCTCTAAATGCCAATAATATAAAATAATAAATAACTGATTTATATGCTTATTTAATAAAACATCTGTTCAATAAAATATATAGCATACGTAAAGAGCAATTTGACCTTCCTAGTTGCGAAATAATAAGTGCATATCCTTTTATTTAACTGGAATGTTCTTTATTTAAAATTAATGAATTTTAAACCTAGATATATTTATGGGGCTAGATCAGCACAATCATGTTCAAATGGTGTGTATGACTCTAATATTCTAATGTCGATATTTTTAAGTTGTAATTTTAATTGGTGTAATAAAAGCTGTTTTCCTACAAAAGATTATTCCATCCCATTTTCAGAAAAATGTTAGTGTGTTTTGTATAAATCATATGCAAATAATAAATCTATTTCCGTTGCATCGTTAATAGCCCTGCATTAAACTTATCAATATAAAAATGTTTTAGGGTAATACTTTTGTTACGTTACATCCTGATTACTAAGTGGTAAGATAGAGCAGAACAGCACAAAGAGATACATTACTTAATCTCTGGGGGGAGCTTTGGGTGCTAAAGTAGTTGATTATTTGATTATGTTCTCACTACTTACAAATTATTCTAAATCGTTCCCAATAGTTAAGATGTTCATTTGAAGATGATGTAGATAAAGTTTAATTTGTAAATGGTAATATTGTGTTTAGGAAGTGGCAACTAAATTTTAATTACCAAAACAATCAAACACGTGAATATATATCTTTATATACATGTTTTGAAATTGGCTCTCCTCTTTTCATAAAAACAAACAATTCTTTCATTAAGGAATTCAGAAGAGACATAGCAGAGATTAGATATATAATTTTAGCACTGCGTCTTACTATACAATCGGTTTATACGACTATTTACTAATTATTCTGATGTTTTAGGGAGAAGGGTGGTTGAATTTAGAGGAGGTATACATACATTTGCGTGGAGGGAGAGTGGTAAACTATTTTGTGAAAAAATTCAATGAACTCGACCGGGATTTGAACCTCGGTCTTCCTGTCATCAGCAGTCCAGTCTATTGGAGAGTGATGCCTTAGACCATGAATAAATATATTATTCCAAGTGAAGGTGTTTAATATTGTTTTCTCATAAGGTTTATTCATCATGTAAACTTGATGAAAATATTTGGTATAAAGGTTAAGGGAGATTAACATCACAATGAGCTAATATGTCTAGTGGTTGATTAATAATTTAATTGCTGTAATTATCATTTGGCTCCCCAGTATCAGTGACCACATGGTTTTAGGCATTAGTCACGCATTCAAGTTGGTTGACGTATTAGTATTATTAACACCACGTCTTACTAACCATTCGGGTTGTACGCACTTACGCTAATGTGTAATGGTAGGGTGATTGTGTGATGAAATGGAGGACCTACATATTAACGTGGAATCCGAACCACGGTGGAGGCCTGGAAATCCACACATTCACAAGTTGTGATTAACACACTTCTTGTCAGAGGTGAAGGAAGGGTTTGGTAATCAGATCAGTGTGTGCCGGGACCGAGGATTGAACCCCGGCCACCAGCACAGAAGTCCGACACCTTACCCCTAGACCACCAGGTCACCCTTGGTTGATGTTTAAAGGGAGGCTGAATATTTAAACCCAGAAGAGTGAACTAGGGTATTTTATCACATGTATTTAAACGTTGGTGTTTTCCTATAATTCCTTCGTACTATATTGGATGAATTTTTTCTTAACTACCTTTTTAACCTTTATATTTTAAATTAAGTCGTTAATAATTCTTGTGCTGAACACATTAGATTAAAATAATAGACTAATGTGAACTATAGAGAAGCTTTATTTAATATTTGACTAAAAATTAATTTGTATAAAAAGTTTAAACATTTCTTATTCTGAAAATTGAAAAATGACACCTGGACACGGGAATCGTACTAAGGACCTTTGATTTACTAAGTAAATGTTCTACTACTGAGCTATACAGGAATCTTTCCCTGAACACGGTCAATCTTCATTCATATCTTAAGGTTATGATGGACTTGCGGAAATCGTCGGATAAAATGTGTGATTTTATTAAGATCACAAGCTATCATGTAACGCAGACACCTTTGACTCGGTAGTTCTCTTAATGCTGCCACTTTTACAATTATTATAATTGTAAGGGATTGTATATTTAATAAGCAAATAGCCAAAGCTATTATTTATGCTTTTTAGTGGGAATCCTCTATCTAGATAGCATATTCTGAAAATTGAAAAAGGACACCTGAAAATGGGAATCGAACTCGGGACCTCTGCTTAGTACGTCAGTGATATAACCACTGAGTTATCCAGGAATCGTCCCGTGCCTTAAAATATAGTGAAGAATGACCCTGAGCATGGGTCGATTCCTGGATAGCTCAGTGATTAAAGCATTGACTTACTAAGCTAAAGGTCCCGAAATCGACTCCCGTGTCCAGGTCCCATTTTTCAATTTTTATAATATATCTAGATGAAGAATTCCTTACTAAAAAGCATAAATAATAGCTTTGGCTATTTGAATCTTTAACATATATGTGGATTTTCTTATTTTAATAATCTTATGGCAAAACGCCAAAATAACATTAACATACAGTTATAGTTGGATTTTATCATCATATAAATTAAATTTAAAATTGACACCTTAGCATGAGGCTCAAATCTGGGAACTTTAGCTAGGTAATCAAATATTTTAACCCAGAGCTATTAACGATTTTAAACCGCTTATAAGCACCATCCCACTTTTGCATGGCCATAGACACAGTAGTAGATTAACAAGAAACTGTCCACTAGCCTGTCTAGTTTATTAATTACCCCAATCCATCCATTTTACCGATCCACACTTTCAAATTAAAAGGAGGATGTCTATTACTGCTTAATATAAATTACTTAAACTGTTTAATGGGATCCTCTTTTTGTAAACAATATGCAAAACATAATTATAGAGGTGACTGTCTTGACAGATTTAGTTGCGAAATAAAAGTTCATGCTACTATGAATCCTCATGATTTCATTTGACCTGCCATATAAGCTTAAACATCTATAATTTCCTATCAAGATTATGTTTGAGATGGCCATTAACAAAATTAAATGAGTAGCTGGCAGGCCCTGTCACCCCAATGCTTTAATAGGGTGTTATTTTTAGCCCTGGCCTGTGATTGGCTTTCCCCTCCTCCTCTCTACAACCTCAACTGACCCCCTTTTCAGTGTTCCAGAAATGTTGGTTCTTGTTCCAAACATGTTGGTACTTGTATTTTCTTCTTTTATTTGTTTTTTTATGTATGGTCATTGCTTTTTAATTAGTGATCGATGGTTATTTATGTATGATCACTAATTTTTTATTTATGCTCATTTGTTTTTATGGCTGGGTATTATTGGGTCGTGTGTGGGAGTTTATTTTATTTTATACACTCCACGGCGTCGGGTGCTCCTACCGTGGCGTGTCGGCATCGCTTAAAAGGGGTGGAAACACTCAGCATGACCTTTCTCCGCCAGCATCGTAGCATTGAATGCGACCAGCCTTCAAGGGCTCCACTGTTGAACTTCCTTTTACTTCACCCTTCACGCCTCCCTTTACTTCGTCATACCACTTCTCAGTGGGGGACGTCAAATGTCGTAAACTTGCTACAAATTTCAAAAATGGATAACAACGACCTTGTTGAAGAATCATGAACCTCCAAGACTGCTTGGTACATCGGTCGTGGCCTTATGAAGGTCACTGGCTCAAATGTGCTTTCCCCAGCTCCAATGCAGCTTAGCGCATCTGTTGTGGCCTTCTGAATGTTGCAAGCTCAGATGTGCTTTATAAATGCCCACTCTGGGACCAATGATCTAATTTCCCCCCCGCCAGAAGCCTAACATTTAGACGGAATGCACAATGGTTTGCGAAGCTCAATATCTTTATCATAACCAATATCTGTTAGAATGTGTACCCTTATTTGCTTCAAACATCGATAACTCTGTCACCAGCTTCCTAGGGACGCATAAGACCCTCTAACCCTCGATGCAAGTATAAAATGCATTGTGATAGTAGATTGTTACCTAAGTATCTGACTCAATACTCACACACGACAAGGATTCAAACTACGATCTTTAGGCAAGCGTGAGATAAGAGGTGATCTTGACCAGGCGAAATGTGTAACAGCATTTAAAAGGGTTTTAAATGTGAAGTAATTAGGGTTATTTGCGTGTAAACAAATATTTCAAGCACAATTTTCATGTTGTGAGATATATTTCTATAAACTTTAATTTGTGTGTAAATAAATATTCCAAGTATACTTTTGATGGTGTGAGATATATTTGTGTACACTTTTATCTGTGTGTAAATAAATATTACAACCGTACTTCTCATGGCGTTAGCCATATTTTTAAAATTACTCTGATTTAGGTAACTAAATATTCCAGGCACACTTTTCATGGCCTGAGCCATGTTTTTAAAACTACTTAGATTTGTGTAAATAAATATTCCTTGTATACTTTTCATGGCGTGAATTATATTCTAAAACTTTGATTTGTGTATATAAATATTCTAAGTATACTTTTAACGTTGTTATATATATTTGTAAATAAATATTCAATGTATACATTTCACGGTGTGAGCTATATTTGTAAATAAATATTATAAAAACGGTTATGTTTGTGTTTTAACCTCTACACCTTCCTCCGTCTTATCCTATATATACAAGTTCATTTAGCTTATAAGCTAAGTCTCAAACATTATGGACAAATTGAAACATCAATATTCGGCTATCATCATTGGCACTTCCAGCTGTGGAAAGAACCATTTTGTAGTCGACTTTAGCCGTCACTTGGACACAATATTTGACGTTAAATTCGATAAAATCACACGGTATTATGCTTTATGACACCTCTAATGAATCTCCACAGATAATTATCCTAGACGACCTGGTGCGTGAAGTCAACGAAGTGGTCGTCGATATTTTCACCAAAGGATGCCACCTTCAAAATATTAGTGTAATGTACCTAACAGGAAATATATTTCACCAGGGCAAAGGCCAAAGTAACATTTTCTTAAGCGCACATAATAGCATGCCTTTTAAAAATCCCATGGATATAGCTCAGATTCAATACTTTGCAAATCAAATCTGTCCTGAAAATTCCCGTGTTTTACAAGAGGCTTACGTTGATGCTAAAAGTACTCCCCACGGGTATATATTGTTAGAAATAAAACAAGGTACACCGAATGATTCAGATATAGAACCCGCAAAAATGTCGGGTGATGCGTGTACCTACCACGCAAACGATATAAAAACACCGAAACTTCCCGATTAAAAATAATTTCATAACCATTAGTCCCAAAGTGCTTAAGAAAGCCCCTCTGCTACGTACGATGCATCGCATGAAACCACAGCAATGTTTTGACATTCTGAAAGCAGCCGACCAGAAACTGATTGACTCTGTTTGCGAGTGTGTCTACAACACTTTAAAAGGGCAGGCGCCATTGAAAAATGCGCAGAACACAAAGTTACTTGCTCATAAGCCGGTTTTGCGCAAGCTGGTCAAACGAGGAAATTTTTGGAAGAAGAAGAAACGACTACTTGTTCAGAAAGGAGGAGCGTTCCTGCCCTTACTTATAGCCCCTTTAAACAGTGGTGTCCTCGGATACTTATTCAACAGGTATATAATGGAACACACGAAAGAGATGATGTATTGGTGTCCACGGAAACATTACACTGTTACGAGCCACACCACCAACAAGTGGCATCGGCCACAAATCTAGTGGTCTCCGAGCTGGACAATGAAATGGAAAATATCCACAATTCATAACTTGACGACAAGTCTAATTGGACTTTATACCAACAAGTGATATAGCACTATCTGCAGTTTAGTCAATCCCCCCCCCCACCCGCCTGAAAATACCACCACCACTACGACCACCTCTTAAGTGTCTCTACTTTCGATCCCTGCTGTACTTAGTACTGTACCAGTACAGATACGTATAAAAGCTGAATATTTACTAGAACATATTATTTCCCGTGGTGGAATCTCTTGGGACGAAAACGTGTAAGGGATTATTCACAATACTCCTCTTCGTGGATACAATAATGTGGATTTTTGTCAACGATCAGAGCAAGAAGACGCAGTGAGCCATCTATATGACGAGAATTTTTCGCGGCACTTCAATAAATAAACGTTCCGAAAGAATTTATTGTAAATACGAAACGTTTGGCGCCCATTAGAGATCCAACGCCCGTACCCCAACCATTTACACCGTCGCAATGCCCTAAGAAAAATAAAATAAAAAGGGTCGATTAAAATAGGTGGTTGCTATTCCGAGATTAATGACCCGTTTAGCCTATATCTACTACGGCCTTTCTCATCCTGCAGGGTTTGCAGGGGTGGCGTCGTTGATAAAGGCATCCAATAAAGGTCCCAACAAAGTACGAGAATGGCTTCGTACGAAGCACGCTTATACCATACGCAACAATAACGTGGTGTCAAACATTGACGATCTCTGTCAAGCCAATCTCAACGATATGCGTAGTCTTGAAAAATTCAACGACGGTGTAGTGTACTTGCTCCCCGTTGTTGACGTGTTTAGAAAGATGGCCTGGGCGAGGACACCTCCATCCAAAACGGGAAGCGTCATGAGCGACACCTTTCAGGACATCTTCACACAAAGCAGCCGTAAAACTCTAAGTTTATAGACGGACAAGGGGACAGAGCTTACGGCACGACTAGTCCAGAAATTTATCAAGCAAGAAGGCGTCCATTACTACACCACTTATAATCCTTACGTGAATGCAATCATCGTTGAACGATTCCGTATAACTCTGAAAGGGTGCATGAGATGCTACTTTTCCAAAAAATAACACGTATCGGTATGTGGACTTCCTCCAAGATCTAGTCACAGCTTACAACAGCGCAAAACATTCCAGTTTCAATATGGCCCCTGCCGACGTTTCAGAAACCAATGGGATTCAAGTCATAGATCATCTTTATGGCAAAAGGTGTCCAAACTCGAATATTAAGCCAAAAATGATGGTTGGTGACATGTTGCGTAAAAAGGCTAAGAAAAAACCGATATATATTCTAAGTTTAAATGTGTTTTCTACACCCTAGGTCTTGTGAGTGGGCTTGCAGTGAACTTGATCTCTTTTCCATCCCACCCACGCAAACCAGTTTTGAAAGTGGGCAATGGCTCCAGTAGAAACCTATTTCTTCTCTCACTGATGATTCATCCGTCAAATTTACCGTTACCGGTCACAGACTATGATCTATCTCAGGGTGGCCATCATGAAACCCGACGGTGGCGCTTTCACAGAGGTGGATCATATCACCCCCGTTAACAACTCGTGTCATACCCTATGCACACAAAAGGACGTGTTCTTAAACCAAAAACTAGTCTCACCGCCCAGCAACTTGTATGCCAATAGATCATACATTGAATAGCTGCTCATTTATAACAGTAACGCTAAAAGAACACATTTAATTTGCGGTATTTGGTTAGCAGATAAATCCAAAACCTTTGAGGAGGCTAACGCAGGCAACAAGGGTTTTAAGGCCCGTCTAAGCCTCACCACAAAAAATAAGACGGTGGAACTTTTGGGTATATACACGGTGGCGTGTTTAACGAAGAGAAATACCTTATGAATGGCACCTAGGTCATAGTCAGGTTGGTCCGTTCGAGACGGGTTTAGTCTTATGGCCGTTTTTGAACTCCCTCACTTTAAGTTTCACATCGCTGAAGTGGCCTTTTAATGGATTGTGTAAAAGTAGCACCTTCTAAACTGTTGGCACATGTCAAGGCATTAACTGTCAGTCCCCCTAATTATCTCTCCCACGTGGAAGTAAAAACACTCACTATTCCTGCAGGTGTGCATTAAAGTCACTGGACAACGTATTCCCTGGACAGTTACCCAAACGGTCATCAGGGTATTTGTATCAAACGCGGCGTTCAACGGAGACGCCACCAAGAACCCGTTAACTTTCAAACCTACGGAATGAACCATTTCTCGCTGTACTTGGGTGGGGAACAAGTGCCTTCGAAACCGCTACAGCCCAATTTTCCAAGTGGTAGCTATATCATATCCAACCACACATGTTCTTCTAGAACGGGTATCCATGTCATTAAGGAAGGTATCAACATCACACAGGAAGCTGTCCCTAAGGGATATCATCTCGTGGCTTTCGATCTTAGACCTAATCTGTCTGCACATATAAATCACACTGGAATTTGACGAGGCGTGGCTCTCTGAGAATCGAAGTGAGCTTTACCAGAACTCTCACCGAAACTGTCAACTGCATCGTGTACGGCGAATTTGTCAACATTATCACCATCGACAATTACAGAAAGGTCGTGACCAATTATGGGAGTTAATATAAGGGCTTTCCCAACACTTACACCAGTCATTTAAATCATGGACGTCATTGTGGATTTTCAGAGCTTCATCGGCGAAAACAAATAGTTTATCGTCATGGAACTGAGTGTTTTATCTGTATGCTGTACTTTACTTCAACATTGGTGTTAAAACCCCCATACGCTATCGAGGAACTGACAGCCACCGCTAAAAATCAAGCCACTATATCGTTAAAAAACTGCACGGTATTCCCTGGAATAGCGGTGATGTGGATTACTGCCTACTAGAATGCCTCATCTCACGTGCCAGAACGCGTGCAGAAACCGTCTACGTCAGGGGAGAGAAAATAAAATGTTTCTAATCAAATACACGCCTACACCTGGCGTATATATGTACGAAAGAGGTTGTGCGTCTTTAAAAACCCCATGTGCATGGCACATAGTTCTGTATGGAATTTCTGTTCGGCCTCCATAATTTGGGGACTTCGAGATTGGATTATTACAGATGGACACGTACACCATAAAACGTGGGCTGAAAACAAACCCGTGGTTCCGTTATGTACAGTCGGGTATCTTCCCTTCTGATCAACTACCCGCAAGAATATCTGGACTATTCCACTCTCGTCATCAACACTGATCAACGCTCAAAGCCTGGGATTAATTGGGTCACCGTCTTTATCGACAAGAACGGCGTGAAATAATATTTTGACAGTTATGGTTTTCCACCCCGTAATAATTCAAATCTGGCATCTATACGCCAAAACACTTTCCCCACATCTCATAGCACGATACAGCTTCAAAGCATCTGTAACAATACAATGCTTCTTATTGCACAATTACTCCCCACCTAACCTAATATCACTAATAAAATTGCCAAGTTACATACTACCCACCCCCAGAAATAACCCCCAAGAAACCTATAATAGTATTCTTCTCTATTATAGCCCTATCTAGCCCCAACAATTACTCAAAGCCAGCATTCAGAAAAATCCATTATAAAACAGTGTAGTTAAATAACTGTTCAAAACGTACCTTCGTCCAGATCTCCTGGCTACGTCGCTGGCGAGTCAAACGCACCAATAAACAAGAGTTGGGCAACTACATCTTGGAGAACGTGCTCAACGATCTACTCAGCCCGAACATTGGAAATAAACTAGCCAATGTTTACTTGACCCCCCTCTGCCAAATCAACTAACCCTGGTTTGCCGTCTGGCGGAGGGATATGAAAATGCCACGCCGAACTTTCAAGCTTGCACATTGGTCGAGAAAGGGAATACTGCAGAGCGACAACGACGCGTCCAATCAGCGGCTTGGATAACCTACGAAGTTGTGTCAGAATGACGTCACGGACTATTTGAGCGTAACTGAGTTGGAAGTGAAAACCCCTCCCCTTTGTTTCCGTGTTTTTAGGCTCATTATAAAGAGGATTGTAAATTGTATATGAATGTTCACTTTTCGCTATCACTGCTCGTCGGTCAGGTGTAGGGAGCAGGATAGATTGTTTATTGTAAATATGTAACGAGAATGTTGAGGTTCACTTTTCGCTATCACTGCTCGTCGGTCAGGTGTAGGGAGCAGGATAGATTGTTTATTGTAAATATGTAACGAGAATGTTCAGGTTCACTTTTCGCTATCACTGCTCGTCGGTCAGGTGTAGGGAGCAGGATAGATTGTTTATTGTAAATATGTAACGAGAATGTTCAGGTTCACTTTTCACTATCACTGCTCGTCGGACAGGTGTAGGGAGTAGGATAGATTGTTTATTGTAAATATGTAAAGTAAATGTTCACTTCACTTTAACTATCACTACTCGTCGGTCAGGTGTAGGGTGTAGGATTGTAAATTGTAAATATGTAGGATCATTTTAGGAATCACCGTAGAAATGTAGAAAGTTAGGGAAGAAAGTTTGAAAGTTGTTTTGCCGCTATTTAAATGTAACTGTTAGGAAATAACGTTAAATGTAGAATCTTAGAAATGAACTTTTCACCTTGTTTATATTATGTTTGTTTTACAAGAGTTATTTAGGTCATGAAAGAGGGGCCTACATTTATTAGTTAAATGTATAGTTAACGTAAATGCTAATTGCGTTAGACTTAGTAATTTTTATGTTTACTTAGATAACCTTATGTTGGGATCAAGTTGATTTAACTTTAATGTAAATTTGTAATATTTTGAATTAACGTGAAGGTTAGTTGAGTTCGGTATGTCATGGGAACATAGGTAAAACTTGTTGTTAATTTACTCTTTGAAAGACCTTAAGTCTTGTTTTTGGTTATGAGTAACCAGTCACAACGTTATGTTTGAAGGACCTTAAGTCCGACGCAAATATATCAATGTTTTCTTTCAGAATAGTAGCTATAGAATGTTTTAAAATAAGGCCGTCCTTTCCGTGTTTTTTTAATATTTTTGGCAATAAAAGAATATTTTGTTATAAACTTTTTTCTATTTACAGTTGTTATTTTCCTTGTATTGTTGCATCCTCTCAATCCTATAGTTTTAGGGGCCTTATCTATAGGATCGGTGGAGGGTGTAATACATCATTTTAGACGTTTGCGGCCATTACTGTCTTATGTACCTTCTCTATCGCACCCAAAACATTCCAATGAAAACTTTTCTAATCCTATTCATACCCAAAAATCTTAAAGACAATGACGCTAGTGTGGTGATATATTACAACACATTTTTCAATACTCTCGGTTTCTGCCATACCTCAAGAGTATGCACCCAATCAGCGTAAACCTATAAAAAGGGCATCCTGACGGCATGCCGGCCATAACCATGACAGTCGTCAAAGCGAAAAAAAGTCATGGAAGGTCAAGACGTTTTCAACTGCAAAGCAAAGTTGGTGAAGCCGCTTGCCATCACCAGTATTTTCAAAACTTTTCCCGCTCGACGAAGTCGACGCTAAGCGAATAATCGTTGGCATTCGCTTAAAGAACAACTTTACGCCCTATGTCCAGCTAGAAAATGCGGAGGGAACTGTGCGGTGTTTAACCATACAAAGTAGCACGAACTGGGAAACTACAAGTCGGTCATAGTAAAGTTTTTCAGCCATATTCAACCTCCTCAAAAAAGTAGTCTGACAAATCATGAAATCTCTCTGAGACGCATGTGCGGTGACCATATGGTCATCATCAGTGATAAACAAGATGCCGGACTCAAACGGGTCACCTATCTATCAACTAGCTGTGCGCGTCTTTGTGAGGAGTAGGACCTCATCGACATTACCATCGACCGCTGGGTAATGTGGTCGACACCCATCTCACGATATTGCATCGATTTGATCGACAATTTTGTCGTGGATATATGCGACACGCTAACAGAATCAGCGGATGTCATCGATCTCGAACAGCCTACGGTGGAAACGCACATCAGAAACATGGATCTTATCAGTGCTACCTGATATATACGTCATGTCATCGGTTTGGACTACATGATGGATTGTAAACTGAAAACAATTTTACTAACACATTTAAGGGACACTCGAGAAAAAACGTATGAACGAATATATGCGGCATTCCTGTAAACACGTATAATAAATATAATGAATGAGGTCTGTGAAACCTTTAATATATGTCTGTAAAACCTTTAATGTTTAATAAAAATATATTTTGTAATATCGTGTTTTATTCATGCAAAACCTTTTTGTGCACTTTACATATAGATACGAGTCTTGACTTGTCAACCTGCAAAATTATCACCAAATATGAACTTAGTCAATGACCTAGCTCATAGTTTCAAGATCACGATATATTCCTGTCTTGACGAGCCACTAAACTGGCGCTAGTCATCTGGTAAACCCATTGCGACATCATTCAAGGTCACAATATGTTCTTGTCCTGACTTGTCTTGTCGACTCACCAAACTGGCGCCAGTCACCGGGAAATAACCCATTAATACATAAGGGGTTGCGACACTGGGAAAACCTATTACCACATAAGGGTTGCGACACATGCCTCTAAGTTGGGGAGGTAGTGATATGAAGTAAAAGGGGTCTCAAGGCAGAGGAACCATCTTTAACAATCTTAACTACGCTGCTGTCAAGAGAGTTTCGTGCTCCATGTTCCCTCTGATGACAAAGGAGGAACGCCCGACATTGTGGACTGCACACCAATAAATAAATAAAAAACTCCAATACACCATCCCAATCTTACCTAAACACAAATAACCAATGAGCACAGATACAAAATTAATTATCATAGATAAATAACCATTGAGCTCAAATAAAATTTAAAAAAAAATACATGAAAATAAAAGTACCAACTTGTTTGAAACACTGAAAAAGGGGTCAGGGTGAGAGGAAAGTAGGGAGGGGGTAAAGCCCACAGCCAATCACAGGCCAGGGCTAAAAATAACAACCTATCAATGCAGTGGGACGACAGAGCATACCAGCTACTTAAAGGCCAATCCCTGAAAGTGGTGGGCATACATTTCGGTGGCAAGTGTTTCTCCCAAGGATGGATATACTCACACACACACACACACACACACACACACACATATATATATATATAAACATATATATATGTATATAAACATATATTGTGACATTTCTAGATTCATCCCTTAACTCGGAATTTTAAACGTTATTATTTGAATGGTTATATTTATAAAACCAACATTAAAGCCTATTTTGCTAGAAGTTGAATTTTTATTATGTAAAATTGTTTAAAATTTACACTATCTACCCGAATTAATATCATTATAATATTACCTAAACATGAAAAAAAACTTAGTTTATATGCAGTTGTTTGGTTATTTTAAACTAATACAGTTTAAAACACGTTTTGCATTAAATGAATCCAAAAATATTAAACTGACAAGTTAAAAATGTCCTAGCTCTTGTCATCAAATAGATTATATAGGCATTCATCTCACAATACTTTGATCTGCTGATGACGGAGATATTGTGATTTTTTACAAATGGTCTTTATCCCTAAACTAATTTCCTGCTTTCTTCAAATCAATTGTCAATACACTTCATATAAATTATCCTTCCTTATCCCTAACACATTAGACCTATTGTAATACTAAATATGCTTATAGCTTGAATAGATAGTGAGGCAAAGCGACAAAAAAAAGGGCGTGGAATCTTAGGTTAAGTTTATATGGATTGTTCTTTGTTATATAATTGTGATTTGTAAAAATAGAATGTCTAACTATTTAATAAATATAGTTAATTTTCACCTTCACAAGTCTATAAAACATCCACGTCACCAAGTTAATGTTTATTATGTTTATTCTCACGGAGTCAGGGACATACAAAAGTCAAGACTTCAGAAAGGCGAAACCAAGATTAAGTCAACCTATTAAATTATTTCGTCACCCTCTTGAGTGCATGGCTCACTTAAAGTCAAACGGTGAAGGGTGAAACGTTTTAAAGGCGCATTCGCTGCTTCACCAGTAACACAAAGGATAACTTGGCTAAGATTCGGGAACGCTTCGCCAGGTTTAGTTTCAAGCGAATGCGAATTACAACGCAGCCAAACAGAAAGACACAAATCTCTCTCTCTCTAATTCTAATTCTCAACAACATAAGATAGTTGGAGCTTTTGAGTCCGTTAACTTTGGCTGGTTTTGAAAGAGAAGAAAATAACTTGAAACTTGAAGCAACTAACAAATGCCTTACGTGTTAAGTTACTGGAATATTTGCTATTAGGTGGCTTTGTGATCCTATGTTACCCTAATCAACACCGTCACAGACATGGATCAATCAGGTACCCACATCTGTTATCACATGGTCTCAGGCATTAGGCTCACGTTGTACTTGGATGACCTTGACGGGGAGGATAAGGGTTCCAATACTGGGTACTGGGGTGGTTTTCAACATGCAATATTATAATTTATATGATCAGCAAGAAATCTAATAAATTTCAATGCTGTCAACTTTGTAAATCTGTAAAAATATGTACTGTGAATAAATGTTATTATAAAATACTTTATCTATTTTTTAAAAGTTTAAAACGAAGTTTATTAGTGACTCCTAAAGAGCCGGGGTTATAAAAGAAGCTTAAACGGGACATTACATAAAAGAGTACGAGAAAACCTCAGTGGAAATCTCTTGTGGAAAACACTCAGTTGAGATTAAATTACTAATTTATTTATAGTTTCACACGTATATACATACACATACAATATATTTATTTTACTGATTATATACAAACTAGTTTTAAGATTGTCTACAACATGTTTATTAGAACAATAATAATCCCCAAGCTAACAAGACCTAACCCTAGTCGACGACTGAAAGACTAGATTTTATTAGGTTGTGCTATCTGGTAAAAAAAAAGTATGTGATAGTTAAGAGTGTATAGAGCTAGGGTTAATTAAATGCTTTTATTTTTATTAAATAAATCAACAATCTTATATATAAAATAGGATTTTTGTAAATACTTTAATACTTGTTTGTATTAGTGTCCTTGATTTGATCCTTAGTCTACTTTAACACTTACGTTTGTTGTGCTAAGAACCCCTGAAAAGACCATGTTTTAATGACCATTGTTGAAATGGGACTTAGGTATATAAATACCAACTCTGCCCAAGGTTTCACATTGTAACTTTAAGAACGCCATTTTAAATAGTAGCGGTTTCCGTATAAAAATAAAAGAGCTGTCAGGGTCATCACGGGCCAGATAGATTATTGGTATCAAACATAAATCACTTGAGGTAACCCCTTTAAAATTACACCTTGGTTTGGATTTATATACTGTTTTTTCACTGCTTGGGCGGATTCCAATGCATAGTCCTTGTTAATTTTTTTTATTATTAAAGATTATTAATAAATATACTGCCTATGTTTAAGTTTAACTTGTTAAGTGACATTTTTGAGAGTGTTAAACTATATTCATGCCGGAGATTTGTATTTTTCCTTACATCTTCGAAGTTGACTAAGTCCACAATAATGTAACCCCAGAACCCTACTTCTAAAATATTAATACCTGAACATTTATTTTAAAAACTACATTATTACGTGGATATAGAATGGTGGTGCTAAAAATTTGTAAATATCTATCGGGGTCAAACTATTCCCAAATTTTGCGTGACCTATTGAGTCGTGTGTCAAAATGTACTCTGACCCTTCTATTATATTTTCATTAAAACTGACTGTTTTTCAGTTCTTCATTAAGCAATTTCATTAAAAAATCAAATTTGCTAGTGTCAATTGTCCAGCTTTATTGTTTTTACTTGAAAATTTTAAACTCTATTCTCAGAAGTAAGAATTAATGTTGGTCTGGCCGATAGTTGTCCTTAGAGACGGATTAACACGGAGAGTTGTGTGCATGACTGTGCGCAGGCTGTCTCTTGTCGTCACAATGCTCTGTTTTGGTCGTCATAGCTACTTTTGATATTGAGTATTTCCGCTATTTCCTTTAAAATAACTTCTTTAACGAAAATATAGTTTATGTTTTCCACTATTTCCTTTAAAATTACTTCTTTAACGAAAATATAGTTTATGTTTTCCACTATTTCCTTTAAAATTACTTCTTTAACGAAAATATAGTTTATGTTGAAAATTATATATTTGTGTCAAAGTTAATAAGTTTCCTTCTGCCATAGTTACTGCACACGATAATTGAGTTTTAATGTTCTCTAGGTATTTTCACGTTATAGATAAGACCCTTCGTTAAAGTTCACCACCGGAAGAAGCAAACTAGGAAAAATGATACATGGCTGATCATAAGGTGCCCGGATTTCATTACACGGATGTGCACCTAACGTGCTGGACCGTTTGGACCGTGATCTTGGGAGAACACTTTTGAATCAATCCAAGATGCCACAGTTGGAGCACAGTTGGTGCACACTGCACAGCCCTTTCATTGTGAATCAAACAACGGTCTTACAAGGTTACTCAGGAAATGACCTTTTCAAGATCGTCCATAGCACGACACAGCCGGCACACAGTTGACGCGCATCCCTCTCAGTGTGAATCCAACTTAAACATTAGGAATAACTTATAAGCTTTTCCTGAACTCATCTCCAACCAGTAAGATTTGTTTCCCAAATGGGCTTCTCTGATGACGGCTGCATCGTTTTTAAAAAACTTTTTCACTATAATTATCTGGAGTCAAACTTAAATACAGCCAAACTCGTTCTCGTTTATATCATCAAATACAGTGTGTATATGTTTATAGCTTGCCTTCAAACAAACATCTAATATATTTGGGTGAAACCTGAATTTATACCTATACATCAATTGATTTTATAATAACAAATGTTTAAAAAAATATGACTTTTATCTAAAGGTAAACTATTAACTGACCAAATAATCACTTTTTATTTACTAGCCAAGACCGAGGCTTATTGGCTACAGAGGTAGGTTGGAACAAGCTTAATAAATCTTAAAATACTCGACTGATCGTAGTACTATCTGTACATTCGTGGAAGATTCACAAGAAATTTCCGCCTTGAGTGTTTTGAGCCGTAGGTATGAATGGTGTTGGAGCAAGTTTGTTTTATTTAATATTATGTTGGGCGATAATGTATAATAAGCTCACCCCCATTTTACGGATGGTGATCGAACCCGGGACTTTTGCCAATAGTAATCAGAAGTGATAGAACCAGGGATTGTGACTGCATGTAGCTTGGTGTTTATCCGCAGTGACAAGTAAAATGTGATACTTAAATGGCGTGATTTAGGCAATGGATCGTGCGTGACCCTTTAGACGCGTGGAGGAGATAACACACGTGTGTGCCCTGTTCTGTGTTCAGTGCTCTATGAGGATAGTGATAATCGAAGATAACGATGTGCTTAGTGTATTTCTCTGACTTGGACTCGAACTCGTGTTCAACTACATGGTGAAGTATACATGAAAATGTGGCAAAGTAATTTTATTGGATGTATTATTATTGTTATTATTTAATTGTGTGATGGTGTTGGAGTTTACTGGTTGCCTATTTTGCCTATTTTATTGACCGTGAGTTGTGGAGCTATGACGGTGAAGTGTGTGACAGGCTCTTAAGACTTATCATTTTTAATTTATCTGATACGTTGTAAAGAGGACGGAACTCTTAAGTGACGGTGAAATGCGCCTGTTATTATTCCAAGGCAACCCACTGGGAAATCAAACCGATAGTAAACATTGGGCAATGTGTATAGCTCGACCATAATAGCTGTGCCCTCACAATTCGCGTTTGGTTAGAGACTTCGGTTTTGACACACGCAATTCGGTTTGAATTTCGCGATTCAGGTGGGACCAATACATTCGTCGGCAGATTCCAGCCACCCCATCCAGTCAGCAGAGGTTTTAAGGGATTGCATTAAGTCGCAGACAGGGTGTCCATCAAAGGTAGTACTGTATCAATAATTAAAATAGCCTAAGTTACCATTCAGGGTGAGGAGACAGATTTAAAAACGGCACTCAACCAGGTAATTCAGCAGCATTAAGAACTGAGGATTGAGAATGAACAGATTAGATACATTCAAGCAGATACCAGTCAAAGATCCGAGCCCGTAATCCCAATTATTGTCAGGATTTTTTCCTTGATTCAGACGATTCTCATGTTCCTTGGACGAGCAGACGACAATGTTATTTCATTTTCTGCTAAGATAGAACAAGCATCGACTATTTCAGGTTGGAGTGATGCAGAGAGTTTAGCTGTTGCTAGATTTAAATTATCTGGGGAAGCCTTAGATTTTACATTTGCAAGTACTGTTGTAGTGAAGTAACATGCTTTTGGATACTGGTACATATGTTTCTTTGATGGGGAATATATTTGTAGGGACTAGAAATGTCTCCAGAGAGAAATTTGAGATTTCGATATTAAATGGCTATTTTGTGAGGAATGTTGGTTAGAAACTTGTCAATATGGGATTAGGCAAAGTGTTTTATTCCATTCGTATCCAAGGATATCATGAAGGACATCTTAGGTCTTGATTTCCCCCATAGACATGCCGCTATTGTAAACGTAGTAAAACAAAAACTACACTTTGGCTCTAAGTGTTATGACTTGAGTAAGGTGGCTGAGGGAAGAACTGGAGGAGCCGTCACAGATGTGTACATGGAGAACGCGTCTTTATCGTGCTCTGTAAAACATGGCCAAGGACTTCTACGTTTGAAAGCAGTAGAAAATTTGATCCCGGGCGCAGGGAATATCCTATATGTCGAGTTAAGTCAGTTATCTGGGGTTGAGGTACCACAGGGAACCCGTAGTGTGCGTGTAGTTGTCAACAAACATGAAGTTTAATATACGTCAATCAGCTGTCAGTATGGACGCTAGAACGCTGAAGATATAGTTGGAACTATCCACGTTGTAAACATGAAATGCCAGTTAGGCTGGTTTGTATTAGAGTAAAAGTTTATTTTATGAATGTACAAGCCATTTGTGATCGAACTGGGGACTATTAGGGTCCAGAGCCAGAGCTTTGGAGCTCAAGATTAGCCATGGGACAGAGGAGGTATATGTCTGAGAAACAAGTGAGGATCATTGATTTAAAGCCACACGCTAGTCGAATCAAAACAATCAGAAGAATACCTGCAGAAATGAATAATTTTTAATTAGGAAAATAATTCACTACTAACAAATCAACCGTCTTAGACAGAGCGACAAACCAGGAAGATAAAAAAAATGTGCTTATACAAAAAGCAAGAGGGGAGAACAAGAAGCGCACAAGTCACGACGAGTGAGAGAGATGCCAAGGATGTCCAAAACGAGACACCAAACAATGATTTGCCAGTTAGAAGACAAATATAGAGACGGTTCAAGACGACCTCAAGATGACCCAGCAACGTAGTAGAGAGCAGTATTAGTGGGAAGGACACCAAACTGACTTGCACATGTTTACACTTTGACAGTTGTAATATGAGAGTTGTCGGGTAGGAGGTTGACTATAAAGCTTAAAGTTTGTTATGGAGGCCCATATCATAACCTTGAGTTTACTATTCCTGTTCCCTTCTGGTCTATAAAAGTACACGTGCGTCGAGTAAAGCCATTTAGCTGTCAGTATTGTCCACCCATGTCTGTCGACGAGAATCGAACTACAGACCATCGAGTTCAACGGAGGAAAGTTGATGCAGCCAATGGTCTTGGTAGGCCCACACCAATTCGTGTAAGAAAAAAATTGCAGATGACAATTTGTCCATCATCCTTATAAATTATGCACGAGAATAAAGTTTGTTTTAGTGAAGTGTTTTATAAATGTGTCAGCCTGGGCGCAAGAGTTACAAGTGCAATGGAATTTATTGTTTTTACGTATCCCAGGTGTTTCATTCTCCAGTATTGTTGACATCTTTTATTGAACTGTTTTGTGATTTCCAGTGTGATTCAGATAGAGTATTGTAACATGTTTATTTTTGTTTTGTATGTAGACCGGTTCTTGGTTCAAACCCAAGTCTAACACAGTCATATACCTAATGTTGAAACTGGAGTAATATTTCAATTTAAGAAAGTGTTTAGTATTAGGAAATAATTTTACTTTGTTAATGTAGTTTGTTTTAAATTAGTTTGCTAAGTAACATAAAATTAGCAGAGTCTTTGCTATCAATTAAGATCTTAGGTAAACAAAACATTTTCAGCAACGAGGTAACCACCTATTGGACAATGAACTTGAATACCGATGTTCTGCAGTTAAAGAATTAATTTGATTGGATTGATGTGTTCATGATTAGACTAAATCGTAGATTGTTACCAATTTTCAAGTAGCCAGTTAACTAGATGTCTGGGAATTTTCCAAATGATCTTATTTTGTTATTGTTAAATAACTCAGTCCCACTTATTGCTACTGTGTTGTTAAATATTCACGTACAGCTACTGTGACTTCAGCCGGTGAGATATGAGTTGCCATGTCGGCTAAGCAGACACAGAGAACTGAGATGTTAACATATGGATATACTTTTTCATTGTAGGAGTATAGTACTAGATTAGGTATAGCATGTTCACTGTAAAAATAAAGTAGTATGGTAAGCTTAGCTTGTTCACTGTAAGTTGGAAATTTAAAATGTTTAGCATTTAGCTTCTATAAAGGGTGTGTGAAATGGCTAACTCATTGTGTTAATACTTACCAATTTAAATTGGAGCGAGTGATGTAAGGCTCTCAACTTAGTGATTTATTCTCAATTGCAAGTTCAAATATCCCGGTCAGCTAATAATTGTAGGGTAAATTATCTGAAATGCGAGGTATTTCCTGTGTAATCCACACGGAGGCCTATAACAGCTGATTATGGTAGGAGAGCATTGAATCCGTGAGAAATGATGTTCAAGCATCGCGTGGTTTTGGATGACGTGGCTCTAGGCCCATTTATTGGTGCTTTATGCCGTCATTGTAATCTCCTAAGTGGCAGATTCTAGCTAGTGTGTATTCTAGAGCAGAGATCTAGGCAGTTAGTTCCAGGCAGTTTGTGTAAGCAGCTGGTTCGTGCAGTTGGTTCTAGACGGTTGTCAATTATGTATTAAGATGAGTCCTTTTAGTGATGGAGTTTCTAACGCACCATGAGTATAACGATTATTAAGACATTGAATATTACATTGGTTAGACATTGGTTGGACATTGGTTAAGATAGTTGTTAAAGAGTTGTGATCCCACTGTTGCCAATGAAAGTGAGAGACCACAAACTATGTCACGTAATGATGATGTTGACCGGGAATGGGTGAACGACTAGACAGAAAGTGTCAGGAGTTTGATGGCAATGTATGAGCGCAGATTACTTTGGGAAATAAACCAACAATAGTGTATGTGATTGATTGTATTTTCATGAGTCTCTTGCTTAGACCCCTCACCTAGAAATGATAGCCAGCAGTCACGAATATTTAAATTTGGAAGTGTAATAGAGAGCCCGTAACATTTACATATTTATGTCAGATAGTTCGATAAGCTCGGCCTGTCCATACAGTACATTATTTTGCTAAAAATTTAATTTACCAGATAGGTTAAAGATATTTTACTTTTACGTAACTACAACATTGTTAACAATGCTAGCATGAGAGAAGATTAGCTACATCTTCCTCTTTTAGCAGTTTGATCTTTAATGTTTAGAGGTTATAATGGATGAATGAACTGCACAGGTTGTTGTAGGAAGAAATCTGGAAGATATATATTGGCAATCCCTCTTTCCTCTCCCCCACGCACACCTCCTTCTCTCATTAGATACTTGTGTGGATTAATTTTAGATGTTTACAAATGAACACGAAGCCAATCTTGATGATTACCTGGAAAAAACCAGACATTTACTATAGATTGTCACTAAAAGAATAATGAAAATTTGTATTTCTAGATTGGCTTTCTGCCTTCCTCAAACGCCTGCATAATCTGTCTATAAGAACACCAGAGGTTTTAAGCATAGCTAGGGCATCCAGTTTTATTCAAAATAACGTCAACGCATTATTGATCATTTGCAGACTATCCTAAACCGTCTGAAATTAGGTCCTGGTGATTTATTACGATATGTATGAAAAAGCAATTACAAAAGTCCAGGGATCAGACAAAATGGTTGCTCATAGAGTATTCAAAAACATATGTAGAATTAAATCTACTGAGAAAGGAAAACTTGTCACGCTTGCCATTGCAGTGTCTGCGAGAGTGAATAGCATTCCTCCGTTTTTTATTTTTCCCAAAGTGAATTTTAAAGAAAATATCTTAAAGATGCGGATGCGGATGAGGATGCAAAACCATCTGGCTGGACGAAGGAAGAGATTTTTGAAAGTTTGTGAAACACTTTATGAAGCACACGATCTTCAAAATAGATTCTAACACTTCTACTAGATAAAGATAATGCTGCGAAAATTGTATCATTCCCACCACATTGTAACCACAAACTACAGCCACTTGAAATAACTGTGTATGAGCCCCTAAAATAATATGTAAACTCTACTTCAGATTCAGGGATGACAAATCATCCAGGGAAGGTAATGTCCATTTATGATAACCCCGAGATAGTGAACACTGCTTTGCCTCTTGCTGCAAACCCCGTTAACATCGAAGTGGGCACTGAAGCATGTGGAATTTATCTCTTTAAAATACACGTGTTTCAAGATGGTTAATTAATGGCTCCATATGTCACAGATCAACCTGGACTCTTATAAACAAATGTATCTTCTCAAAGGTTGGAAACAACACTTTAAAACAAAATGTTCCTTTACAAGGTTCTGGTGTTAACATGATCAAAGTCCTTTCAAAACTTCAGAAAATGTAAGTTCAATGAAATATTATGCCACACCATCTGCCTCAGGGTAAAAATCATGTAGAAAAAGTTTAAACATAGACCCATCTTTGCAAGAGAAAGACCAATAACATGTTCCAGTAGGCCTACCAACAATGGCTAAAGGAGAAAACTTCAGTATTAGCTGACACCCCAATTAAAAATTCAGTTAAAAAACAAAACAAAAAATAAAACAAAGACTCTACTATTACAAATACTATTAATGATTACAATTCTAAAAATACATATGTTTAGGGACATTGAGGTAAAGAGCAGTAACAAAAACAAATTAAAAAGTATCTACATCTGATGAGTCAGAAGAAGACAATTTTTTTTTTTTNTTTTTAGATATTCTCAAACAGTTTATCAATGGAACGTTTGATTCATTGTACTGCATGTGAAATATGAGCTCATGTAGCGTGCACGGAAGATAATAACTTTTATAAATGTCACAATTGTAAATCAAAATCAAAATAGGTTCCATTGATTTAATAACTTGGAACAATCTGAAACAAGAATGTATAATTATGTTTATAATTTAGTGTGAAGTTTATTAGTCTTTCTTGATAAGTGCTATCGATTTATTCAACATGTTCCAACGCACACCATACATAGTTCCAACCAACCCCGGTGAGGGGTTTGTTGGCTCATCATAAATATACCTATACATTTATGTATTTTTATAAAATATTTATTTGACCTGTACGTTTTATGAAACATTTTTAAATAGCTCATGAAACAAGGTAACTGACAATTTATTTACTTTAACACAATTTATAAATTTAAATTATGAAAGAAAAGAAAATGCAAACTGTATCCAAAGAGCCCCGGTCTCCCCTAATGTGAATACAAACTAACAAAAATGTAAGGACGGTTGACTTAACAATTTGTAGTATATTTTTGTATTTGAGTTTGAAACTTCTATTGTAATTATTTCTCTTTGTTTTTGAGTGAAAATAACGTAGCTAAAAAGATAGTCTCAAATATATTCTTATTTTATTTAATTTTTATTTTAAAGAAAAATTTCAGTATTTAGAATTTTGCATGCCTTTAGTGTGGATCGTAGCAACTTCTCTATTTTTCACATTTCTATCTCATTGAGAAGTACGAATAAACTTCTTGACAAATATACATACATACAATAACATTATGTCTTAAAAATAGCTATTATTTATTAATTAATATGCTTATAAAATGATGTTCACTAAATATATATATATATATATAGGATAAAATTAGTTAAATACATTCAAATAATGAAATATATATAATCAATAAAATATTTGTATTTATACTAGTGAAGTATTTATATACCTACACCTACATTTAATTTTCTATGTATGAAAAAATATTTTTAAGATGATTATTACAGATTAATTATCCGGGATAGAATCGGTGAAATGTTAAATATTTCTACACCTAACTGATTCTATGTTGTATAATTTTGTAATCAGTAAATATTTTAAAATATCTCTTTATATATAATAAACTAAATGTTGGGATGTGTTTACACATTTCAATAATGAAACGAAATTAATATTAAAAACAAATAAATTAAATTTGTGTATATGTCTCTGATTTTCTTCTAGAATCGTGCTAAAAAAAATGTTTTAAACCTTTATTTCTATAAAATTTTACTGGAACTTTCTGGAGCATTCCCTAGTTGAATGATTCAATTTTTCCACAAGATTTGTGGTCATCAGTAATATGGTTCACTACCCTCCCTCCCTTACTCCTTTCCTTCAAATCAAGGAAATTGATAAGGATAAATGGTAGTTAGAATTTCTAGAACATATGGAGATATGCTACCTATACAAAATCATCCCTTTGCCCGGTTAATTGTACTACGAACGGATAGTGAATCTGATCATGTAACATCATTAACATATTATTTATTTTGAAGAGACACTGTACCTTAGTTGAGATGGTTGGTGACTCTTCACTAATAATATTATTTATAGCTTATCTTTTATACATAAGAGCGTGAATCTCTATTTGATAAACATTGAATACTCACGTCTAGATAAATAATGCGACTTTAAAGGAATTCGAAAATAAATTAGTATAATCAAAGACAATAATTAATAGCCATAATCATAATAAGGGACAGAAAACAATAAATTATAATTCATTAGAACTATACATGGGTGTAAAAAATAACGCATGTATATGGGAATGTTAGTTTTATTTATGAAAGAATAATACACAATTAAAGAACAAAGAGCACATGCTCGCCACTCGGAGATATAGACCGGAACTAACAAAGACGTTGCACAAGACGCTTTGGTGACGTCATCAGAGGAGTGGCTTCATAAATCTTAAAGTAGAATTATTACTAAACTCGTGTTTGTTATTATAGGCCTAGTTAAGAGAATGTTTATTTATTATACACAACACCCCCTCTCAAACACGCGAATCTGAAAGTAGAATAGTTACTAAACTCGTGTTTGTTATTATAGGCCTAGTTAAGAGAATGTTCATTTATTATACACAACAGCTTTGTCAGCTCCAAGGCCGTAGTGAGGGGGTTGGGAGGGGGTTAGGTGGGCCCGTCTCCCAATTTCCGGAAGCTAGAAAAAATACTAAATAATAAACTGTTTTAGAAGCTATCTGAAGGTTTTTTTTATTGCAACATAGCCTCCTAACTGCCGAAGGCTATGAAAAATTCTAAATATATTAAACAGCTCTAGAAGCTTTCTATAATGTTTTTTATGGTAAAAATAACCCCCTAACTGCCGGAGGCTAGGAAAAATCTATATATTTAAACAACTCTAAGAGCTCTCCAAAGTGTTTTTTATGCTAACAGAACTGCTGGAGGATAGGAAAAATTCTAAATATTAAACACCTCTAGAAGCTATCTTAAGTGTCTTTTAGGGCAACATAACACCATAACTGTCGAAAGTTAAAAAAAATTCTAGATATTAAATACGTCTAGAAGCTATCTGAAGTGTCTTTTATGGCAACATAACACCATAACCGCTGAAGGTTAAAAAAATATCTAGATATTAAACACCTCTAGAAGCTATCTGAAGTGTCTTTATGGCAACGTAACACTATAATTGCTGAAGATTAGAAAAATTCTAAATCTTACACACATCTAGAAGCTATCTAAAGTGTATTTTATGGCAACATAACAACATAACTGCCAAAGGTTAAAAACAATTCTAGATATTAAAAACCTCTAGAGGCTATCTGAAGTATCTTTATGGCAACGTAATACCATAACTGCTGAAGGTTAGAAAAAATTATAAATATTAAACACCTCTAGAAGCGCTCGGAAGTGCTTTTTATTATAACACAGCCCCCTGATTTGTTTATTTTGATATTGTTTGAACCATAAATAAAGCCATATATATTTTGTTCATAGCATTTCGGGGAGAGGGGGGGGGGAGGTTGAACCCCCAAAGCCCCCCATGACTCTGGCCTTGGTCAGCTCCCATTTGTGGGATTAATTGCTGCTGTGAACATTGTGATTTCAAAAGAGCTGATTAATTTATATTTGAAATTTTAATTACAGTACACATTTAATATCTGTATGAATGATATATTTGGAAAAATTTACAGTAAAGGTGGATAGAAACATAAAACAAACACAACATGACTTTTAAAATGAAAAGAACACAGTTCAACACTTTATATTGCTGCCACTGGACAAAAAGGCAATGGCCTAAAATAGGAAACCAAAAATACACCAAAGGGGGGGAAAAAAAAAGACAAACACAGGAAATAGACATTGGATGAGAATATATATAATATATCTAAACCAAGAAAACATATTTTCGTTTTATGAAGTAATTGAAATATATTTGGAAGATGATACAGGAAAGGTGGATAAAAATATAGAAAAGAAACAAACACAAAATTACTTTTACTATTCCAATATCACACTGATGTGTTAAATATAATCCCAGGCATCTTCAATAAGTGGATAGCCATTTTGAAACTATGAATGGCTTGGTAGACAAGTTTCTTCCTAGAAATGGTATGTTGTGTTGGGACTTGAGTAATTCCATCCACTCAATAGAGAATTTTAGTAGATGAGCCTTGACCTGCA